>CM076612.1:9338535-9626044 GCA_038502775.1 Hippodamia convergens | reverse complement strand
GTAGGTACAAAAGAAGGTACCTGTGCAAAACCTGCTTCTAATGCTTGAAAATCTTGTCCAGAGTATTCACCCATCACAAAACTCACATTGTTTCACAAAAATTATCACCAAATCATAAAAATTCGAAAGAATAAAAGACAATATATAGCTCAGCGTGTTGAATGTTTGAGATTTTCATTGGAACGATATTAAAAAACAGACCTGAATCTTCACTTTTCGTCGTTTAGTTTATCTATAATTTTAACTTCGTGAATTGTTTGCTCACCGTTAGTTTCCGACCACTTTTTATAGAAAATATCCTGAAAAAGAGGGCAAAGGTCTGGAAAATAAGTTCAAACCTATTTGAAAATTGAAATTAGGTAAAGTGAATTGAGTCTAGGGTCTTTTTTTATGTTTCCTAGGGTCATTAGCCGATATCTCGTGGTGCTTTAAATAATTTTCCGAATGAAGGAATCATCACTCAATCTCCCTCAGCTTCCTTTTTAAAAAGGACCTAAAACAACAGCTTTCATTGAGAATATGGCTCATAAAAAAATCACATATGCACACATGTCAGGAGCTTTAAATATTTTGTTAATTTTTTCTTTCGTCTTTTCCAAAACATATATTTCATTAAGAAATAATGGATGTGACTTTTGAATGAAGGAAGTTATATTCATTGAAATAAACTAAACTTAAACTAATATCCTGAGAATAAAAAAAAAATTAATTGTTAAAAACAAATGAATTGTGGTGAACACTTACTATTTCAGCAAAACTAGCTTGGTCCTGAATGAAGGAAGAAAGTTATATTAATAATAAGTATTATAAAGAATGTATCTTCAAAAGACTATGGAAGACTGTTAGTGAATATTTGAGAAAAAAATTCCTTGAATGAGAGTTCCCAGTTCTCAGATAATAAGAATAAAAGATTTGTGAAAAATGTTGGAATAGTCGGAAAAAATGAATTATTCAAAAAGTAACCATTGATAAAAAACAAATCGAAAACAAGAAAATTTTTTGCCCTTGACATAGAAAAACAAGAAAAAAATATCATGGTTAATAAAAAAAAGTTAGAAAAGTTGAAATGTGAAGCGACCTTCACTAAACAATACTTACCACAGTGGTCGAATTTGTAGCGGTGCTTCGGCTCCCTAAAAAAAAACACATCATTATTAATTTAAGGGACAGAAAACAATCGAAATTCATGATTCAATTGGATCCAGCAAAATTCACCTACCATATTTTCGGCATCAGAATTCCTTTCGATTGTTCTGTCTCATCATGGTCTTCATTCTGAAAAAAAAGTTTCATTAGACATCGCGAAACTTTTTCGGTGTCAACTGAAATGTTTTCATGCCTGTTTTGACACTCATTGATCAATCATCCAAGGCAAACATAAATTATGAATAACAAACAGATCGTTTTTAAATTTCTGGGTTTTTCAACATGGCGTCCACATTTTTCTTGCATTTTGCATCGAATTAAAAAAATACTCACCATTTCAGGCTTTCATCGGAATCGCTACCATTTTCATAGGGTGGATTCATCCTATTGTCATTTGAACTTTTGGATCTGTTCATCATTTTTTACAAGACTCAACACAAACACGAAAATACAAAAAAACAAGTAGACACAAACGACACAACGAACTAATGGAAAACACGCAAACTCTGATTACCACAAATGAAAAAAAACAGCATCGAAACGACGACTGAATGCTGATAACTTCGTTGTACAGTGGCGTGGCACTTTTTATCCCATAAACACATGAGCTAATTTGAATTCGATACGTGCTTTGTTATATTCATATAACAGGTAATTCAACATAGCCTCCTGAAATAGCATTACATATTTAATTTAAAGCTGTCACCTAACTTTTGATACGATTTCTAGGTACGAGAGAATCAGAAAACGAAAATTAACCTGGTGAAACAAAATGACTTAGCGTAGAATCCATTGTAATAGCTGGATTCGTCGGAATGGGACATAAGTCGTTGAGGAGAACCATGGGAAATAAACACTGTAAAATCCCGTTAGGTGAGAATGAGTAAAAATGGCGAGATCCTGAATATCCACAATTCTCATACGATTCGAGATTGAGAGGAATTTTGCTGCATTTTGTATTCAATTCTCCCATGCAATGAATAGTTGGTTTCTTCCAACATAATTGAACTTTATGGAAAAGAGAAAAAATGATGTTTAAAATGAAAAACAACAGACGAAAACAATTCATCATTGTTAAAAAAATATCACAAAATTTCATAGCTGAATAAAAAATAAATATCAGCCATAACAATAGATTTCCATCTACGTATCACACAATTTATCACAAAAATTATTAGAGGAGAAATACTATTTCTATACATATATACATCAGTTTCACTCTGGATAATCAAAAATTCATTGAACAAAATAAGGAGTTTTTGGTGAATGCTATTCACAGTTGAAAAAAATTTAAATTATATGTATAATATATACAATTTCAAACATTGAAATGGTGAAACTAAAAACTATCTACTTGGAACACTGGATCGAAGATTATATTATTATACAGTTCATAAAAATTTTAAAAAGATATCTACAATTTACAATTAATGCAATTTCAAACAAACTAACTATCTACTTGGAAGACAGTATTTTATATACAGTTCATAAAAATATTAAAGAGATATGTACAATTTACAATACATACAATTATTAAACTGGTGAAACTAAATACTTTCTATTTGGACTACAACTACTACTAATACTACTACTACTACAATTTCTAGGATTACCTAAAACTACGAAAAACAAGGGTTCCATCCATCTAGTGCCGAGTAATTCTGGGGTATATTATCTGCTGGATTATATGGTGGGTTATTCGGTGGGAAATACTGGAAATTATTGAACGCATAAATGGGGCAAAATGGCATCTGTTCCACTGGTGGAGGTGCTAAGGGATGCTGGGACTCAAACATGGGAGGTGAATAAGGAGCAGCTGCGGTTGAATCTTCCTCCTTCTTGCATTTGGTCCTTCTATTCTGGAACCATACCCTTACTTGAGATTCCGTGAGTCCCAGATTAGATGCCAGAATGACCCTCCTCACTCTGTTGAGGTATTTTCTGGCTCTGAACTCCTTCTCCAAGGCAGCCAGTTGCGAAGAGGTGAATGTCGTACGATTTCTCCTCTTGCTCTTGGGTACGAATGCTGCAGAAGAAAAATGTTAAAAATGATTCATGAAAATGAAAAAATTAATGCAACTTACGTTTTGGTTGATTCACGTCCTGAGAGTCGGCCAGAAGATTCGAAACATATTCGATCTGCTGTGAAATGAAACTCAATTAATATACAACTTTACACGAAACAATTCACAAATTTAACTATGAAGAAAATATTTTTCAACTCACCTCGACTGAAAAATACTGGGCCAAGTCCAATTCGCAGTTTGAAATTTCACTGTTCTCCATCCTTATAACATATATTTCTTAGATTATTCAGAATAAATCACTGTATCCAGCACTCTCAGAAAACTTTTTTTAAATGAAACTGTATCGTAGCCTCGGGGGTACCTGAAGTGATTACCCCCTCCATCATCCATCCCTTTTCTCTCTTCTTTTGTTAGAGTTTCCTCAAGAGCCAGATATTTTTTCTTGGAAACATTTTCTCGTTATCAGGTAATAATTCGGAAGATTCTGCCTGATAACATTATAAAAGGAAAAAGAATACTTCAACGTCTGCCGATAAATTTTATCTTTTATGATTTTATTATTTTTTCAAAGAGATGTGTTAGTATCTTCAACATGACAACTCTTCTATGGTCTTCAAATTTACATGATATGTTAATTACAGATATTTTTTTTGTATGTAGACTACTGACAATTCAATATATCCAAATAAAAGTGTCACGTGTATTGTAAAATATGATTTTATCCAGTCCAACCCGACTTGAATAAAAATCTGTTCTTCATTTTTGTTTTTTTTTTCGAAAGGTTAGGCGTCACAATTCCTCTATTTCATAACTTCAAGAAATGGTAACTTTATTGCACTCACAACAATAAAAAATTAGTAATTTCAGAGTTTCCATAGAAAATTTACTGGTTTATGAAATCGAATGTTAAGAATAATATTCGTTATTAAAATATTTTTGAATTTCATCGACTCAAATATTTTTCATATAAGAAATCAGTAGGTACTTTTCTGAAACTGCCAAAAACTCATCATGTTCCACTTCAACAAAAGGATTGAAATTTTCTTTCATCGTTCCGTACAAATTACTTCAGATTAGACTAACGATAAGCGGTGACAGGTAATAAATTTGGTGTTTTTCGGTTATTTCCAAGAACTCAATACCTATAGAAAATTGAAAATAGAGAAAGGGTTATTGCCACTTGAATTATTTTTTATCATTATAGAATAACTTTCTTGTAAAGTTATTTCTCCATGCTCTGTTTGATGTTTTTTCTTCAAAAAAGATTTTTTGCCATTTATCAAATTAACAATTTTTATTGTAGAAATCATAAACTTGAATTTTCTGAAAAATCTGAAAATTCGAAAAGATTACATATTCATATTCTGCAGAAATTACAATTATTGTTCGGTACATAGACTTCAGATTAGACTACCGTTAGACACTGTCAGGTAGTATATCTTTCCCTTCGATATGAAAAAGTTCTTATCAGAACCCAGTCCGCAAATTGATGAGCTTCTAATTGCACTTTCCAATGATTTTCATTGTTGTGAGAAGGTGGAGAGATTATCAGCAAAAAGGGTTGTAACCATTTGAATAATTTTGAACTAAAATGTCTCATCTTCTTGCTGATTTTTTTTCATGCCTTTCTCGATATTTGTCTTCTGAAGAAAATTATTTGTGCATTTCTTGAAATCAAGAATCTTCTCTGCAAATTAATCAATTCTTTCTTTTTTCCGAAAAATCTTAATCTTATTCTTATCAGAAGCAGTCCACAAGTTGTTGAGCCTCTAATTGCTGTTTTCATTCATTTCCAAGAATTCAACGTAGAAAATTAGAAGGTTTGGGGTGAAAAAGTGAAGTTTCATAGAAAAAAGAGTGGTGCCACATGAACTTTTTTTGTACGAAAAATATTGAATCTTCTGAAGTTATGTTTTCATGTCATATCCATATATTTTTTTCAGTAAAATACTCTCACGATAAATATTGTCATCAAACAATGAAAAACCAAATGCATAACTTCAAATACCGTGTGATCCGATTAAACAACCCCCTGAATTTTTTGATTCATAGTGAAACACTGAAATAAAATTATCAAAATTCATAACTGTCAATGAAAAAGTTCAATGGGCCATAAATTGAGAACCAAGCGAGGAGAAATCAGAGAATACTAATTCATTGTTTTCTCCTCGATTCTTCAAAACATTTCGATGCTTTTTATTCTTATAAAACAATAAATAAGTTTTTTCTTGGATCTAACGACGAAGTGGAAGCATTTCATACCACAATTTTGCAATAGATTTCATCGACTTGTAACTTTTTGTACAAAAACATTGCACATCGTAGTGATATGCAAAAGAAATGCTAACCAGAAAAATTTATGGGAATATATTATTCAAGTAATGCGCCAATTGAAGGGCAAATCCATAAAAAATATAAGAATTGAATAATTTTTTCAGCCAACTTTTTTTCATTCTAAAAAAGAAATATATCTCGTCTGAACTTAAGCCGTAGAGGACAGCCAATCGGTTAAAGTATGCCTCCATATTTAAGCCACTTTCCCACGTTTTTGTGAATCCCTAAAAATGGCTTCACACATAAATTTATTCGAATATAAAAATTTCTAATTTTTGTCACTCTATTGATCGTGGAATTTTTCAAACATTATTGAGCTTTGATGGAATGGACATGAAGCAAAGAAAATAATTTTCAGAATTTTGAATTGGCAGAACATTATATTTTCATATAGAAAATTTTTCGAGTAATATTGCTGAAACACTCACGAAAAATTCATAAAGAAAAAATATAAGTACCTATGAAATATAATTTTATTGTAATAAGCAATCACTGGAGAATAAATTTAGATTCTAACTGAGATATGTATCACGGAAAACTAGTACGAATTCCTTAAAACTAGTTATCACAATATTTTGAAACTGTTCTAATAACTGACTGTACATAGTTTATCATAAAAAAAAAAGGTTTAATTCACATGGGTATTTGAAAAATGGAAAAATTTCAATAATCGTTACAGGAAGAATGTAAAAATTCAATATGAAAAGATTAATTTTTGAATTGAATATGGAAAGACTAATTTTCAAATTCAATTAAAATAATTTTCAGCATAAACATAACCAAATACTCTCTTGAAGATTTCTCGAAAACGCAACTGAGGATATTTTTGATGAGAAACATAATAAAGTTCAACAAAGAGTTGGTATACACTTTCTTGAATAAGAAAAATGTATGGAGCATTTTTTCATCAAGAATTTCATGATTCTTTGTAGGAATATACTTTTAGTGTATGTTTATCAGTTAATACAATTCAGTCGTGTTATGTGAAAGCAATTGAGATGACCTAAAGCTGCGTAAAAGAATGGTTCCGACCGTTTGGAACCTCTTGAACACTTGGTAGAGTATTAAGTTCGCTATCTGGTATGAAATACTGACTTTTATAGAAATAAATAGTATATAACATTACTGGCAAGGTAAGAGGGTTTTTTACTGGCGGATATAACCTCTTTGAGCCAGTAAAACCCGTTACCTTGCGTGTATTGTTTTATATTTAATTTGTTTCTCATTTTTAAAAAGGTTAAATAAATTCCAAAAAATTTTCAATAATTTGTCGCAAATGTCGTAAGCTATGGAAGCGTTGCCATGAACGTGTCTGTTTATTTTATTTTAGCACTAAAGCGTGGAAGAGCACCGAAATTGCGATGAGTTATGTCGATGATTCGAACAACAAAAAAATCGAAATGTCTAGCAAATTATTTGGTATTAAGGAGAGTACAAATGTTCTGCAGTCCTCGAGTTCAGCAGTTTCAGAGTCAACAGATGATTCATCATCATCAGTATCAACTCTTTCATCATGGAAAATCTGTGTTACTGGAAATAACAATTGTACCATGATATTCAACATATATGACGATGAAACTAAATTTTCTAATATAAATAATGCTACTAACTTGTAAAAATTTTTCAAGTTAACTGTCAGTTTTACAAGTTAGTGACTTGATAAAATAAATCTTCTTGATTAATATTGTGTTTTTGGAAACTGACGTTTACATATGAGAAACAAATAAAATTATTTTCAATGGGATAAATATACCTAGGTGCAGCATAGGTGGGAAATACTGTACATTACTTGAATATACGTTGTCTTCAGTGGGGTAAAATCCAGGTTCTTCCTTCTGCGAAGGCTGCTGAACAGGAATCCTAGGTCATCAACCAAAGCCGCTTCATCCGATTTAGGCATATCTCAAGCATCAGTCCAAAGAACATCGTCAAACAACAACTATCATCCTTTCAAACACATAAAAGTGCAGAAATTACAAGAAGGTGACAATTTACGAAGATTTCAGATGATAGTAGAAAAACTGAACTCGTCTGAACTATAAGAAAATATTTTCTCGATAACAGAGATTTCCAAAAATTTCACTTGACCGCTAATTATTTTCCAGTAAAAAAACACATTCGGAATGAGATTGAAAATTGAGGACAAAATCGTTTTTCCTGAATATCTCGAAAAATATTCATTTTGAGATAAAAGTCTTGGTCGTATGCTCCGATTATTTTTTGACGAAGATTTCAAAAATGCTTCGAAAAATTGGGTCCAATTTGAAAAGAACGATTTTTTGATGTTTCATCAGCCTTTCTTCTCGGAGATTCTCAAAAATGAGAAATGGGAATAAACAAATTCAAAATGGGAATAAGCAATCTCATATTAAGAAATGACATGTCTTTTTTTATAGAGAATTGTCATGATTCTGAAGACTTTCATGATGAAAATTTTCTAGAATCTTTGAAAGTTCGAAGTATTATTTCTTTTTCTATTGTGAGGTAACAGGTTTTGAATAGATTTGGCCTTTGATCAATTTGTACACAGTGGTCTTTCTTCTATTATGTATTAAAATTTGATCCAAAGACTGGAAGAGAAAACTTCAAGTAAAATACAGAAGATTGCAGAGTTTCGATTTTCACATTTTTCAACGAAATCTTTCATACATTTTCATATACCTCTGCATTTTTTCCTCGATCCTCTTCCTTTTCTTCGATTCTCAGTTACTCCAGAATAATTCTCTCGAAATATGAAGTGAAACGACTTTTTTCAATATAGAATAGTTTAGTTCCAATTTGATTGTGATAACCATTTTGAAATTGTTTAGTCCTATTTTGAATGTGTTTATTTCTAATTCCATTGTATTTCTCATTTTGAATTTGTTAAATCACAATTTGAATGCGATGAGTCTCAATTTGAAGTTGAAAAGGTATAGATAGGGAAAAGTTTTCCTGGGCTCGATTTTCGCGAGGATACTTTAAATGGAAATCGTTTCGCGATATCTTCAATTTTTTTTACGAGATAACTTAATTTCGATATTCGATCGATTTCGAAAGTATGCCATATCATTTTTAATTACAAAAATGTAACGATTGAAATTTTTATAGCCTATTTTCACAGGAAATAATACACTATATAAATTTTTTTGTCTCGTCTACAAGGGGTGAAAAAAAACTTTATACTTTAGAAAACGAACGCATTTTTTTCATCTTATATCATAAAAGGAATAGAGATGAAAAATTTAAAAAAGAATCTTAGTCCCAGTAAAGAAGTGCTTGCCGAAAGTTTTAATCTTTTTCAGATATATTGGAAAAAAAAAGTTATGGCACATCTTGGAAATCGATAAGATTTCACAACTTTGTTATATCTTCGAATCAAATAAAAATATGGTGAAGTGGTTTCCACTACTGGTGTTTTCAGGAAATTAGAGCCAAAGTCTCCTTTCAACGTTTTCACCTATCTAGTAACAGAAACAGCCAAAATCAAGCAATTTGAAATACCCTGTACAAATGTACAGTCTCTATTGAAGATGTGAAATAGCTTTTTCAATATATAGCAAAAAACAGCATGCAAGTAGTTTATCCATTCGAATTTTATTGATCATACCGGTGATTACAGCCTCTGCTGGAAAAAGTTTCTCGAAGTTAAAGCTGGTAAAAAAAAATCTGCGAAATACAATGTATCAGGAAAGACTTTCTGCTTTGGCAACCCTCTCTATATCGAAACAAATTTAACATCCCAGCTGGACTATGATTATAATGAAGCAGTTAAGTGAGGCTAGAAGCCGACAATTTTTATTTGATTTTCGCTTCATAATTCGTCACATTTATTTTATTAAATGTTAGACAATTTCGATTGTTTCTTATGAAAACCTTTTTTCATGAAAGAGCCTCGCAAATTTTATCTCGCCCACATATAATTGAGGTCTTGTTACGCCACTGAAAATGAACAACAACAGACAAAAACAATTAATCATTATCAAAAAAATATCACAAATTTCATGGCTTAATAAAAAAATAAATATCAGCTACAACAATAGATTTTCATCTACGTATCACAAAAATTATGAGAAGGAGAAATACTATTTCTATACATATATACCTATATCAGATTCACTCTGGATAATCAAGAATTCATTGAACAAAATAAGGAGTTTTTGGTGAATACTATTTACAGTTGAAAAAAATTTAAATTATATGTATAATATATACAATTTCAAACATTGAAATGGTGAAACAAATAACTATCTACTTGGAACACTGGATCGAAAATTATATACAGTTCATAAAAATATTAAAAAGATATCTACAATTTACAATATATACAATTTCAAACAAACTAACTATCTACTTGGAAGACAGGATCGAATTTTATATACAGTTCATTAAAATATTAAAGAGATATGTACAATTTACAATACATACAATTATTAAACTGTATGTTTACTACAACTACTACTAATACCACTACTACTACAACTTCTAGGATTACCTAAAACTACGAAAAACAAGGGTTGAATCCATCTGGTGCCGAGTAATTCTGGGGTATATTATCTGCTGGATAATATGGTGGGTTATTCGGTGGGAAATACTGAAAATTATTGAACGCATAAATGGGGCAAAATGGCATCTGTTCCACTGGTGGAGGTGCTAAGGGATGCTGGGACTCAAACATGGGAGGTGAATAAGGAGCAGCTGCGGTTGAATCTTCCTCCTTCTTGCATTTGGTCCTTCTATTCTGGAACCATACCCTTACTTGAGATTCCGTGAGTCCCAGATTAGATGCCAGAATGACCCTCCTCACTCTGTTTAGGTATTTTCTGGCTCTGAACTCCTTCTCCAAGGCAGCCAGTTGCGAAGAGGTGAATGTCGTACGATTTCTCCTCTTGCTCTTGGGTACGAATGCTGCAGAAGAAAAATGTTAAAAATGATTCATGAAAATGAAAAAATTAATGCAACTTACGTTTTGGTTGATTCACGTCCTGAGAGTCTGCCTGTCCCAAAAGATTCGAAACATATTCGATCTGCTGTGAAATGAAACTCAATTAATATACAACTTTACACGAAACAATTCACAAATTCAACTATGAAGAAAATATTTTTCAACTCACCTCGACTGAAAAATACTGGGCCAAGTCCAATTCGCAGTTTGAAATTTCACTGTTCTCCATCCTTACAACATATATTTCTTGGATTATTCAGAATAAATCACTGTATCCAGCACTCTCAGAAAACTTTTTTTAAATGAAACTGTATCGTAGCCTCGGGGGTACCTGAAGTGATTACCCCCTCCATCATCCATCCCTTTTCTCTCTTCTTTTGTTAGAGTTTCCTCAAGAGCGAGATATTTTTTTCTTGGAAACATTTTCTCATTATCAGGTAATAATTCGGAAGATTCTGCCTGATAACATTATAAAAGGAAAAAGGATACTTCAACGTCTGCCGATAAATTTTATCTTTTATGATTTTATTATTTTTTCAAAGATATGTGTTAGTATCTTCAACATGACAACTGTTCTATGCTCTTCAAATTCACATGATATGTTAATTACAGATATTCTTTTTGTATGTAGACTACTGACAATTCAATATATCCAAAATAAAAGTGTCACGTGTATTGTAAAATATGATTTTATCCAGTCCAACCCGACTTGAATAAAAATCTGTTCTTCATTTTTGTTTTTTTTTCGAAAGGTTAGGCGTCACAATTCCTCTATTTCATAACTTCAAGAAATGTTAACTTTATGGCACTCACAACAATAAAAAATTAGTAATTTCAGAGTTTCCATAGAAAATTTACTGGTTTATGAAATCGAATGTTAAGAATAATATTCGTTATTAAAATATTTTTGAATTTCATCGACCCAAATATTTTTCATATAAGAAATCAGTAGGTACTTTTCTGAAACTGCCAAAAACTCATCATGTTCCACTTCAACAAAAGGATTGAAATTTTCTTTCATCGTTCCGTACAAATTACTTCAGATTAGACTAACGATAAGCGGTGACAGGTAATAAATTTGGTGTTTTTCAGTTATTTCCAAGAACTCAATACCTATAGAAAATTGAAAATAGAGAAAGGGTTATTGCCACTTGAATTATTTTTTATCATTATAGAATAACTTTCTTGTAAAGTTATTTCTCCATGCTCTGTTTGATGTTTTTTTGCCATTTATCAAATTAACAATTTTTATTGTAGAAATCATAAACTTGAATTTTCTGAAAAATCTGAAAATTCGAAAAGATTACATATTCATATTCTGCAGAAATTACAATTATTGTTCGGTACATAGACTTCAGATTAGACCACCGTTAGACACTGTCAGGTAGTATATCTTTCCCTTCGATATGAAAAAGTTCTTATCAGAACCCAGTCCGCAAATTGATGTGCTTCTAATTGCACTTTCCAATGATTTTCATTGTTGTGAGAAGGTGGAGAGATTATCAGCAAAAAGGGTTGTAACCATTTGAATAATTTTTGAACTAAAATGTCTCATCTTCTTGCTGATTTTTTTTCATGCCTTTCTCGATATTTGTCTTCTGAAGAAAATTATTTGTGCATTTCTTGAAATCAAGAATCTTCTCTGCAAATTAATCAATTCTTTCTTTTTTCCAAAAAATCTTAATCTTATTCTTATCAGAAGCAGTCCACAAGTTGTTGAGCCTCTAATTGCTGTTTTCATTCATTTCCAAGAATTCAACGTAGAAAATTAGAAGGTTTGGGGTGAAAAAGTGAAGTTTCATAGAAAAAAGAGTGGTGCCACATGAACTTCATCACATCACCTTCTTCTAAGGTTTGACATGAACGGAAATGGTACGGATGGTAGCTATTTCTTTTAACTCTCCATACAGTGGATTTACTCTTATTCACACTTGGATGATTTGCTAGAGTTCTCGTTGATACCATCGGATTTTCACTCACTAAATCCAAAATACGTTCTTCGTTATTTCGGATTGTTTCCTTCTTCTTGCGGTGAAGAATACCTTCTTCACGTAATTTACGCACTGTTTCTATGAAAGTTTTAAACTTATTCGAACGGGACATTTGAATGGCTGTAAAAACCAAACCGTTTGATATTTTTCGATTCTGTTTTCATATTCGTGTTAGGTATAAAAGTAAGTACAATCGTGAAAAATTTCATCAATTTCGAGTGAAATTTTTTTTTCGCTGTAGACATGTAAAAAAAAAGTTGTGTTCGATTTTTGAAAAAATTTTTTCACAGATATCCTTTAAAAATCGTGCTTATTTAGGATATGAAAATCAATTTGGCAACCGAAAAAAAAATCACGAACATTGCAGGTTTTCCGCCATTTTGTAATTTTTTTTTCGGAGCTCTACACCATTTCTGAATGAAGCATCCAAAAATACTACGATATGACAAGAAACCATTACTTCCAGTCTTATACATAACCGACCACACTCAATATAATAACGCTCGAAAATGACATTAAACACCGTGTATCTCCCTTATGCTTCGAAAACGGGAAATATGTCATAAGAAAAAAATGATTCTCCCGATGTTCTCTATACGTCATATGAGTTTGTCCAGTTTATGATGAAACACCCTGTATGTAAATTTTCGGCCTCCTGGAAAAGAAAGCCTAAGATTTTTTTTGACATACCGACATGGAAAGTGCATTTCCCTTAATACTGGCCAGCACACTATTGGTGGAGTCCCAAAGCAAATAGTGAAATATTTAGGTTTAAAAGACCCAGAGTTATACACCGGCCAGTCTTCTCGCAGAACTGGAGCCACTATGGTTAAGGATTAGGGTGGAGATATTTTAGCACTAAAGCGTGGAAGAGCACCGAAATTGCGATGAGTTATGTCGATGATTCGAACAACAAAAAAATCGAAATGTCTAACAAATTATTTGGTATTAAGGAGAGTACAAATGTTCTGCAGTCCTCGAGTTCAGCAGTTTCAGAGTCAACAGATGGTTCATCATCATCAGTAACAACTCTTTCATCATGGAAAATCTGTGTTACTATAAATAACAATTGTACCATGATATTCAACATATATGACGATGAAACTAAATTTTCTAATATAAATAATGCTACTAACTTGTAAAAATTTTTCAAGTTAACTGTCAGTTTTACAAGTTAGTGACTTGATAAAATAAATCTTCTTGATTAATATTGTGTTTTTGGAAACTGACGTTTACATATGAGAAACAAATAAAATTATTTTCAATGGGATAAATATACCTAGGTGCAGCATAGGTGGGAAATACTGTACATTACTTGAATATACGTTGTCTTCAGTGGGGTAAAATCCAGGTTCTTCCTTCTGCGAAGGCTGCTGAACAGGAATCCTAGGTCATCAACCAAAGCCGCTTCATCCGATTTAGGCATATCTCAAGCATCAGTCCAAAGAACATCGTCAAACAACAACTATCATCCTTTCAAACACATAAAAGTGCAGAAATTACAAGAAGGTGACAATTTACGAAGATTTCAGATGATAGTAGAAAAACTGAACTCGTCTGAACTATAAGAAAATATTTTCTCGATAACAGAGATTTCCAAAAATTTCACTTGACCGCTAATTATTTTCCAGTAAAAAAACACATTCGGAATGAGATTGAAAATTGAGGACAAAATCGTTTTTCCTGAATATCTCGAAAAATATTCATTTTGAGATAAAAGTCTTGGTCGTATGCTCCGATTATTTTTTGACGAAGATTTCAAAAATGCTTCGAAAAATTGGGTCCAATTTGAAAAGAACGATTTTTTGATGTTTCATCAGCCTTTCTTCTCGGAGATTCTCAAAAATGAGAAATGGGAATAAACAAATTCAAAATGGGAATAAGCAATCTCATATTAAGAAATGACATGTCTTTTTTTATAGAGAATTGTCATGATTCTGAAGACTTTCATGATGAAAATTTTCTAGAATCTTTGAAAGTTCGAAGTATTATTTCTTTTTCTATTGTGAGGTAACAGGTTTTGAATAGATTTGGCCTTTGATCAATTTGTATACAGTGGTCTTTCTCCTATTATGTATTAAAATTTGATCCAAAGACTGGAAGAGAAAACTTCAAGTAAAATACAGAAAATTGCAGAGTTTCGATTTTCACATTTTTCAACGAAATCTTTCATACATTTTCATAAACGTCTGCTTTTTTTCCTCGATCCTCTTCCTTTTCTTCGATTCTCAGTTACTCCAGAATAATTCTCTCGAAATATGAAGTGAAACGACTTTTTTCAATATAGAATAGTTTAGTTCCAATTTGATTGTGATAACCATTTTGAAATTGTTTAGTCCTATTTTGAATGTGTTTATTTCTAATTCCATTGTATTTCTCATTTTGAATTTGTTAAATCACAATTTGAATGCGATGAGTCTCAATTTGAAGTTGAAAAGGTATAGATAGGGAAAAGTTTTCCTGGGCTCGATTTTCGCGAGGATATTTTAAATGGAAATCGTTTCGCGATATCTTCAATTTTTTTACGAGATAACTTAATTTTGATATTCGATCGATTTCGAAAGTATGCCATATCATTTTTAATTACAAAAATGTAACGATTGAAATTTTTATAGCCTATTTTCACAGGAAATAATACACTATATAAATTTTTTTGTCTCGTCTACAAGGGGTGAAAAAAAAACTTTATACTTTTGAAAACGAACGCATTTTTTTCATCTTATATCATAAAAGGAATAGAGATGAAAAATTTAAAAAAGAGTCTTAGTCCCAGTAAAGAAGTGCTTGCAGAAAGTTTTAATCTTTTTCAGATATATTGGAAAAAAAAAGTTATGGCACATCTTGGAAATCGATAAGATTTCACAACTTTGTTATATCTTCGAATCAAATAAAAATATGGTGAAGTGGTTTCCACTACTGGTGTTTTCAGGAAATTAGAGCCCAAGTTTCCTTTCAACGTTTTCACCTATCTAGTAACAGAAACAGCCAAAATCAAGCAATTTGAAATACCCTGTACAAATGTACAGTCTCTATTGAAGATGTGAAATAGCTTTTTCAATATATAGCAAAAAACAGCATGCAAGTAGTTTATCCATTCGAATTTTATTGATCATACCGGTGATTACAGCCTCTGCTGGAAAAAGTTTCTCAAAGTTAAAGCTGGTAAAAAAAAATCTGCGAAATACAATGTATCAGGAAAGACTTTCTGCTTTGGCAACCCTCTCTATATCGAAACAAATTCAACATCCCAGCTGGACTATGATTATAATGAAGCAGTTAAGTGAGGCTAGAAGCCGACAATTTTTATTTGATTTTCACTTCATAATTCGTCACATTTATTTTATTAAATGTTAGACAATTTCGATTGTTTCTTATGAAAACCTTTTTTCATGAAAGAGCCTCGCAAATTTTATCTCGCCCACATATAATTGAGGTCTTCTTACGCCACTGAAAATGAACAACAACAGACAAAAACAATTAATCATTATCAAAAAAATATCACAAATTTCATGGCTGAATAAAAAAATAAATATCCGCTACAACAATAGATTTTCATCTACGTATCACAAAATTTATCACAAAAATTATGAGAAGGAGAAATACTATTTCTATACATATATACCTATATCAGATTCACTCTGGATAATCAAGAATTCATTGAACAAAATAAGGAGTTTTTGGTGAATACTATTCACAGTTGAAAAAAATTTAAATTATATGTATAATATATACAATTTCAAACATTGAAATGGTGAAACAAATAACTATCTACTTGGAACACTGGATCGAAAATTATATACAGTTCATAAAAATATTAAAAAGATATCTACAATTTACAATATATACAATTTCAAAACAAACTAACTATCTACTTGGAAGACAGGATCGAATTTTATATACAGTTCATTAAAATATTAAAGAGATATGTACAATTTACAATACATACAATTATTAAACTGTATGTTTACTACAACTACTACTAATACCACTACTACTACAACTTCTAGGATTACCTAAAACTACGAAAAACAAGGGTTGAATCCATCTGGTGCCGAGTAATTCTGGGGTATATTATCTGCTGGATAATATGGTGGGTTATTCGGTGGGAAATACTGGAAAGTATTGAACGCATAAATGGGGCAAAATGGCATCTGTTCCACTGGTGGAGGTGCTAAGGGATGCTGGGACTCAAACATGGGAGGTGAATAAGGAGCAGCTGCGGTTGAATCTTCCTCCTTCTTGCATTTGGTCCTTCTATTCTGGAACCATACCCTTACTTGAGATTCCGTGAGTCCCAGATTAGATGCCAGAATGACCCTCCTCACTCTGTTTAGGTATTTTCTGGCTCTGAACTCCTTCTCCAAGGCAGCCAGTTGCGAAGAGGTGAATGTCGTACGATTTCTCCTCTTGCTCTTGGGTACGAATGCTGCAGAAGAAAAATGTTAAAAATGATTCATGAAAATGAAAAAATTAATGCAACTTACGTTTTGGTTGATTCACGTCCTGAGAGTCTGCCTGTCCCAAAAGATTCGAAACATATTCGATCTGCTGTGAAATGAAACTCAATTAATATACAACTTTACACGAAACAATTCACAAATTTAACTATGAAGAAAATATTTTTCAACTCACCTCGACTGAAAAATACTGGGCCAAGTCCAATTCGCAGTTTGAAATTTCACTGTTCTCCATCCTTACAACATATATTTCTTGGATTATTCAGAATAAATCACTGTATCCAGCACTCTCAGGAAACTTTTTTTAAATGAAACTGTATCGTAGCCTCGGGGGTACCTGAAGTGATTACCCCCTCCATCATCCATCCCTTTTCTCTCTTCTTTTGTTAGAGTTTCCTCAAGAGCGAGATATTTTTCTTGGAAACATTTTCTCATTATCAGGTAATAATTCGGAAGATTCTGCCTGATAACATTATAAAAGGAAAAAGGATACTTCAACGTCTGCCGATAAATTTTATCTTTTATGATTTTATTATTTTTTCAAAGATATGTGTTAGTATCTTCAACATGACAACTGTTCTATGCTCTTCAAATTCACATGATATGTTAATTACAGATATTCTTTTTGTATGTAGACTACTGACAATTCAATATATCCAAAATAAAAGTGTCACGTGTATTGTAAAATATGATTTTATCCAGTCCAACCCGACTTGAATAAAAATCTGTTCTTCATTTTTGTTTTTTTTTCGAAAGGTTAGGCGTCACAATTCCTCTATTTCATAACTTCAAGAAATGTTAACTTTATGGCACTCACAACAATAAAAAATTAGTAATTTCAGAGTTTCCATAGAAAATTTACTGGTTTATGAAATCGAATGTTAAGAATAATATTCGTTATTAAAATATTTTTGAATTTCATCGACTCAAATATTTTTCATATAAGAAATCAGTAGGTACTTTTCTGAAACTGCCAAAAACTCATCATGTTCCACTTCAACAAAAGGATTGAAATTTTCTTTCATCGTTCCGTACAAATTACTTCAGATTAGACTAACGATAAGCGGTGACAGGTAATAAATTTGGTGTTTTTCAGTTATTTCCAAGAACTCAATACCTATAGAAAATTGAAAATAGAGAAAGGGTTATTGCCACTTGAATTATTTTTTATCATTATAGAATAACTTTCTTGTAAAGTTATTTCTCCATGCTCTGTTTGATGTTTTTTCTTCAAAAAGATTTTTTGCCATTTATCAAATTAACAATTTTTATTGTAGAAATCATAAACTTGAATTTTCTGAAAAATCTGAAAATTCGAAAAGATTACATATTCATATTCTGCAGAAATTACAATTATTGTTCGGTACATAGACTTCAGATTAGACTACCGTTAGACACTGTCAGGTAGTATATCTTTCCCTTCGATATGAAAAAGTTCTTATCAGAACCCAGTCCGCAAATTGATGAGCTTCTAATTGCACTTTCCAATGATTTTCATTGTTGTGAGAAGGTGGAGAGATTATCAGCAAAAAGGGTTGTAACCATTTGAATAATTTTTGAACTAAAATGTCTCATCTTCTTGCTGATTTTTTTTCATGCCTTTCTCGATATTTGTCTTCTGAAGAAAATTATTTGTGCATTTCTTGAAATCAAGAATCTTCTCTGCAAATTAATCAATTCTTTCTTTTTTCCGAAAAATCTTAATCTTATTCTTATCAGAAGCAGTCCACAAGTTGTTGAGCCTCTAATTGCTGTTTTCATTCATTTCCAAGAATTCAACGTAGAAAATTAGAAGGTTTGGGGTGAAAAAGTGAAGTTTCATAGAAAAAAGAGTGGTGCCACATGAACTTTTTTTGTACGAAAAATATTGAATCTTCTGAAGTTATGTTTTCATGTCATATCCATATATTTTTTTCAGTAAAATACTCTCACGATAAATATTGTCATCAAACAATGAAAAACCAAATGCATAACTTCAAATACCGTGTGATCCGATTAAACAACCCCCTGAATTTTTTTGATTCATAGTGAAACACTGAAATAAAATCATCAAAATTCATAACTGTCAATGAAAAAGTTCAATGGGCCATAAATTGAGAACCAAGCGAGGAGAAATCAGAGAATACTAATTCATTGTTTTCTCCTCGATTCTTCAAAACATTTCGATGCTTTTTATTCTTATAAAACAATAAATAAGTTTTTTCTTGGATCTAACGACGAAGTGGAAGCATTTCATACCACAATTTTGCAATAGATTCCATCGACTTGTAACTTTTTGTACAAAAACATTGCACATCGTAGTGATATGCAAAAGAAATGCTAACCAGAAAAATTTATGGGAATATATTATTCAAGTAATGCGCCAATTGAAGGGCAAATCCATAAAAAATATAAGAATTGAATAATTTTTTCAGCCAAATTTTTTTCATTCTAAAAAAGAAATATATCTCGTCTGAACTTAAGCCGTAGAGGACAGCCAATCGGTTAAAGTATGCCTCCATATTTAAGCCACTTTCCCACGTTTTTGTGAATCCCTAAAAATGGCTTCACACATAAATTTATTCGAATATAAAAATTTCTAATTTTTGTCACTCTATTGATCGTGGAATTTTTCAAACATTATTGAGCTTTGATGGAATGGACATGAAGCAAAGAAAATAATTTTCAGAATTTTGAATTGGCAGAACATTATATTTTCATATAGAAAATTTTTCGAGTAATATTGCTGAAACACTCACGAAAAATTCATTAAGAAAAAATATAAGTACCTATGAAATATAATTTTATTGTAATAAGCAATCACTGGAGAATAAATTTAGATTCTAACTCAGATATGTATCACGGAAAACTAGTACGAATTCCTTAAAACTAGTTATCACAATATTTTGAAACTGTTCTAATAACTGACTGTACATAATTTATCATAAAAAAAAAGGTTTAATTCACATGGGTATTTGAAAAATGGAAAAATTTCAATAATCGTTACAGGAAGAATGTAAAAATTCAATATGAAAAGATTAATTTTTGAATTGAATATGGAAAGACTAATTTTCAAATTCAATTAAAATAATTTTCAGCATAAACATAACCAAATACTCTCTTGAAGATTTCTCGAAAACGCAACTGAGGATATTTTTGATGAGAAACATAATAAAGTTCAACAAAGAGTTGGTATACACTTTCTTGAATAAGAAAAATGTATGGAAATTAGTTATTTCCAAGCATTTTTTCATCAAGAATTTCATGATTCTTTGTAGGAATATACTTTTAGTGTATGTTTATCAGTTAATACAATTCAGTCGTGTTATGTGAAAGCAATTGAGATGACCTAAAGCTGCGTAAAAGAATGGTTCCGACCGTTTGGAACCTCTTGAACACTTGGTAGAGTATTAAGTTCGCTATCTGGTATGAAATACTGACTTTTATAGAAATAAATAGTATATAACATTACTGGCAAGGTAAGAGGGTTTTTACTGGCGGATATAACCTCTTTGAGCCAGTAAAACCCGTTACCTTGCGTGTATTGTTTTATATTTAATTTGTTTCTCATTTTTAAAAAGGTTAAATAAATTCCAAAAAATTTTCAATAATTTGTCGCAAATGTCGTAAGCTATGGAAGCGTTGCCATGAACGTGTCTGTTTATTTTATTTTAGCACTAAAGCGTGGAAGAGCACCGAAATTGCGATGAGTTATGTCGATGATTCGAACAACAAAAAAATCGAAATGTCTAGCAAATTATTTGGTATTAAGGAGAGTACAAATGTTCTGCAGTCCTCGAGTTCAGCAGTTTCAGAGTCGACAGATGATTCATCATCATCAGTATCAACTCTTTCATCATGGAAAATCTGTGTTACTGGAAATAACAATTGTACCATGATATTCAACATATATGACGATGAAATTAAATTTTCTAATATAAATAATGCTACTAACTTGTAAAAATTTTTCAAGTTAACTGTCAGTTTTACAAGTTAGTGACTTGATAAAATAAATCTTCTTGATTAATATTGGGTTTTTGGAAACTGACGTTTACATATGAGAAACAAATAAAATTATTTTCAATGGGATAAATATACCTAGGTGCAGCATAGGTGGGAAATACTGTACATTACTTGAATATACGTTGTCTTCAGTGGGGTAAAATCCAGGTTCTTCCTTCTGCGAAGGCTGCTGAACAGGAATCCTAGGTCATCAACCAAAGCCGCTTCATCCGATTTAGGCATATCTCAAGCATCAGTCCAAAGAACATCGTCAAACAACAACTATCATCCTTTCAAACACATAAAAGTGCAGAAATTACAAGAAGGTGACAATTTACGAAGATTTCAGATGATAGTAGAAAAACTGAACTCGTCTGAACTATAAGAAAATATTTTCTCGATAACAGAGATTTCCAAAAATTTCACTTGACCGCTAATTATTTTCCAGTAAAAAAACACATTCGGAATGAGATTGAAAATTGAGGACAAAATCGTTTTTCCTGAATATCTCGAAAAATATTCATTTTGAGATAAAAGTCTTGGTCGTATGCTCCGATTATTTTTTGACGAAGATTTCAAAAATGCTTCGAAAAATTGGGTCCAATTTGAAAAGAACGATTTTTTGATGTTTCATCAGCCTTTCTTCTCGGAGATTCTCAAAAATGAGAAATGGGAATAAACAAATTCAAAATGGGACTAAGCAATCTCATATTAAGAAATGACATGTCTTTTTTTATAGAGAATTGTCATGATTCTGAAGACTTTCATGATAAAAATTTTCTACAATCTTTGAAAGTTCGAAGTGTTATTTCTTTTTCTATTGTGAGGTAACAGGTTTTTGACTAGATTTGGCCTTTGATCAATTTGTACACAGTGGTCTTTCTTCTATTATGTATTAAAATTTGATCCAAAGACTGGAAGAGAAAACTTCAAGTAAAATACAGAAAATTGCAGAGTTTCGATTTTCACATTTTTCAACGAAATCTTTCATACATTTTCATAAACGTCTGCTTTTTTTCCTCGATCCTCTTCCTTTTCTTCGATTCTCAGTTACTCCAGAATAATTCTCTCGAAATATGAAGTGAAACGACTTTTTTCAATATAGAATAGTTTAGTTCCAATTTGATTGTGATAACCATTTTGAAATTGTTTAGTCCTATTTTGAATGTGTTTATTTCTAATTCCATTGTATTTCTCATTTTGAATTTGTTAAATCACAATTTGAATGCGATGAGTCTCAATTTGAAGTTGAAAAGGTATAGATAGGGAAAAGTTTTCCTGGGCTCGATTTTCGCGAGGATATTTTAAATGGAAATCGTTTCGCGATATCTTCAATTTTTTTTACGAGATAACTTAATTTTGATATTCGATCGATTTCGAAAGTATGCCATATCATTTTTAATTACAAAAATGTAACGATTGAAATTTTTATAGCCTATTTTCACAGGAAATAATACACTATATAAATTTTTTTGTCTCGTCTACAAGGGGTGAAAAAAAAACTTTATACTTTTGAAAACGAACGCATTTTTTTCATCTTATATCATAAAATGAATAGAGATGAAAAATTTAAAAAAGAGTCTTAGTCCCAGTAAAGAAGTGCTTGCAGAAAGTTTTAATCTTTTTCAGATATATTGGAAAAAAAAAGTTATGGCACATCTTGGAAATCGATAAGATTTCACAACTTTGTTATATCTTCGAATCAAATAAAAATATGGTGAAGTGGTTTCCACTACTGGTGTTTTCAGGAAATTAGAGCCCAAGTCTCCTTTCAACGTTTTCACCTATCTAGTAACAGAAACAGCCAAAATCAAGCAATTTGAAATACCCTGTACAAATGTACAGTCTCTATTGAAGATGTGAAATAACTTTTTCAATATATAGCAAAAAACAGCATGCAAGTAGTTCATCCATTCGAATTTTATTGATCATACCGGTGATTACAGCCTCTGCTCGAAAAAGTTTCTCAAAGTTAAAGCTGGTAAAAAAAAATCTGCGAAATACAATGTATCAGGAAAGACTTTCTGCTTTGGCAACCCTCTCTATATCGAAACAAATTTAACATCCCAGCTGGACTATGATTATAATGAAGCAGTTAAGTGAGGCTAGAAGCCGACAATTTTTATTTGATTTTCACTTCATAATTCGTCACATTTATTTTATTAAATGTTAGACAATTTCGATTGTTTCTTATGAAAACCTTTTTTCATGAAAGAGCCTCGCAAATTTTATCTCGCCCACATATAATTGAGGTCTTGTTACGCCACTGAAAATGAACAACAACAGACAAAAACAATTAATCATTATCAAAAAAATATCACAAATTTCATGGCTGAATAAAAAAATAAATATCCGCTACAACAATAGATTTTCATCTACGTATCACAAAATTTATCACAAAAATTATGAGAAGGAGAAATACTATTTCTATACATATATACCTATATCAGATTCACTCTGGATAATCAAGAATTCATTGAACAAAATAAGGAGTTTTTGGTGAATACTATTTACAGTTGAAAAAATTTAAATTATATGTATAATATATACAATTTCAAACATTGAAATGGTGAAACAAATAACTATCTACTTGGAACACTGGATCGAAAATTATATACAGTTCATAAAAATATTAAAAAGATATCTACAATTTACAATATATACAATTTCAAACAAACTAACCATCTACTTGGAAGACAGGATCGAATTTTATATACAGTTCATTAAAATATTAAAGAGATATGTACAATTCACAATACATACAATTATTAAACTGTATGTTTACTACAACTACTACTAATACCACCACTACTACAACTTCTAGGATTACCTAAAACTACGAAAAACAAGGGTTGAATCCATCTGGTGCCGAGTAATTCTGGGGTATATTATCTGCTGGATAATATGGTGGGTTATTCGGTGGGAAATACTGAAAATTATTGAACGCATAAATGGGGCAAAATGGCATCTGTTCCACTGGTGGAGGTACTAAGGGATGCTGGGACTCAAACATGGGAGGTGAATAAGGAGCAGCTGCGGTTGAATCTTCCTCCTTCTTGCATTTGGTCCTTCTATTCTGGAACCATACCCTTACTTGAGATTCCGTGAGTCCCAGATTAGATGCCAGAATGACCCTCCTCACTCTGTTGAGGTATTTTCTGGCTCTGAACTCCTTCTCCAAGGCAGCCAGTTGCGAAGAGGTGAATGTCGTACGATTTCTCCTCTTGCTCTTGGGTACGAATGCTGCAGAAGAAAAATGTTGAAAATGATTCATGAAAATGAAAAAATTAATGCAACTTACGTTTTGGTTGATTCACGTCCTGAGAGTCGGCCAGAAGATTCGAAACATATTCGATCTGCTGTGAAATGAAACTCAATTAATATACAACTTTACACGAAACAATTCACAAATTTAACTATGAAGAAAATATTTTTCAACTCACCTCGACTGAAAAATACTGGGCCAAGTCCAATTCGCAGTTTGAAATTTCACTGTTCTCCATCCTTATAACATATATTTCTTAGATTATTCAGAATAAATCACTGTATCCAGCACTCTCAGAAAACTTTTTTTAAATGAAACTGTATCGTAGCCTCGGGGGTACCTGAAGTGATTACCCCCTCCATCATCCATCCCTTTTCTCTCTTCTTTTGTTAGAGTTTCCTCAAGAGCCAGATATTTTTTCTTGGAAACATTTTCTCGTTATCAGGTAATAATTCGGAAGATTCTGCCTGATAACATTATAAAAGGAAAAAGAATACTTCAACGTCTGCCGATAAATTTTATCTTTTATGATTTTATTATTTTTTCAAAGAGATGTGTTAGTATCTTCAACATGACAACTCTTCTATGGTCTTCAAATTTACATGATATGTTAATTACAGATATTTTTTTTGTATGTAGACTACTGACAATTCAATATATCCAAAATAAAAGTGTCACGTGTATTGTAAAATATGATTTTATCCAGTCCAACCCGACTTGAATAAAAATCTGTTCTTCATTTTTGTTTTTTTTTTCGAAAGGTTAGGCGTCACAATTCCTCTATTTCATAACTTCAAGAAATGGTAACTTTATTGCACTCACAACAATAAAAAATTAGTAATTTCAGAGTTTCCATAGAAAA
Source organism: Hippodamia convergens (assembly GCA_038502775.1). NCBI lineage: Eukaryota > Metazoa > Arthropoda > Insecta > Coleoptera > Coccinellidae > Hippodamia > Hippodamia convergens. The sequence continues at coordinate 9,601,057 of CM076612.1, read as the reverse complement.
TTTACTGGTTTATGAAATCGAATGTTAAGAATAATATTCGTTATTAAAATATTTTTGAATTTCATCGACTCAAATATTTTTCATATAAGAAATCAGTAGGTACTTTTCTGAAACTGCCAAAAACTCATCATGTTCCACTTCAACAAAAGGATTGAAATTTCCTTTCATCGTTCCGTACAAATTACTTCAGATTAGACTAACGATAAGCGGTGACAGGTAATAAATTTGGTGTTTTTCAGTTATTTCCAAGAACTCAATACCTATAGAAAATTGAAAATAGAGAAAGGGTTATTGCCACTTGAATTATTTTTTATCATTATAGAATAACTTTCTTGTAAAGTTATTTCTCCATGCTCTGTTTGATGTTTTTTCTTCAAAAAAATTTTTTTGCCATTTATCAAATTAACAATTTTTATTGTAGAAATCATAAACTTGAATTTTCTGAAAAATCTGAAAATTCGAAAAGATTACATATTCATATTCTGCAGAAATTACAATTATTTTTCGGTACATAGACTTCAGATTAGACCACCGTTAGACACTGTCAGGTAGTATATCTTTCCCTTCGATATGAAAAAGTTCTTATCAGAACCCAGTCCGCAAATTGATGTGCTTCTAATTGCACTTTCCAATGATTTTCATTGTTGTGAGAAAGTGGAGAGATTATCAGCAAAAAGGGTTGTAACCATTTGAATAATTTTTGAACTAAAATGTCTCATCTTCTTGCTGATTTTTTTTCATGCCTTTCTCGATATTTGTCTTCTGAAGAAAATTATTTGTGCATTTCTTGAAATCAAGAATCTTCTCTGCAAATTAATCAATTCTTTCTTTTTTCCAAAAAATCTTAATCTTATTCTTATCAGAAGCAGTCCACAAGTTGTTGAGCCTCTAATTGCTGTTTTCATTCATTTCCAAGAATTCAACGTAGAAAATTAGAAGGTTTGGGGTGAAAAAGTGAAGTTTCATAGAAAAAAGAGTGGTGCCACATGAACTTTTTTTGTACGAAAAATATTGAATCTTCTGAAGTTATGTTTTCATGTCATATCCATATATTTTTTTCAGTAAAATACTCTCACGATAAATATTGTCATCAAACAATGAAAAACCAAATGCATAACTTCAAATACCGTGTGATCCGATTAAACAACCCCCTGAATTTTTTTGATTCATAGTGAAACACTGAAATAAAATTATCAAAATTTATAACTGTCAATGAAAAAGTTCAATGGGCCATAAATTGAGAACCAAGCGAGGAGAAATCAGAGAATACTAATTCATTGTTTTCTCCTCGATTCTTCAAAACATTTCGATGCTTTTTATTCTTATAAAACAATAAATAAGTTTTTTCTTGGATCTAACGACGAAGTGGAAGCATTTCATACCACAATTTTGCAATAGATTTCATCGACTTGTAACTTTTTGTACAAAAACATTGCACATCGTAGTGATATGCAAAAGAAATGCTAACCAGAAAAATTTATGGGAATATATTATTCAAGTAATGCGCCAATTGAAGGGCATTCTAAAAAAGAAACATATCTCGTCTGAACTTAAGCCGTAGAGGACAGCCAATCGGTTAAAGTATGCCTCCATATTTAAGCCACTTTCCCACGTTTTTGTGAATCCCTAAAAATGGCTTCACACATAAATTTATTCGAATATAAAAATTTCTAATTTTTGTCACTCTATTGATCGTGGAATTTTTCAAACATTATTGAGCTTTGATGGAATGGACATGAAGCAAAGAAAATAATTTTCAGAATTTTGAATTGGCAGAACATTATATTTTCATATAGAAAATTTTTCGAGTAATATTGCTGAAACACTCACGAAAAATTCATAAAGAAAAAATATAAGTACCTATGAAATATAATTTTATTGTAATAAGCAATCACTGGAGAATAAATTTAGATTCTAACTGAGATATGTATCACGGAAAACTAGTACGAATTCCTTAAAACTAGTTATCACAATATTTTGAAACTGTTCTAATAACTGACTGTACATAGTTTATCATAAAAAAAAAAGGTTTAATTCACATGGGTATTTGAAAAATGGAAAAATTTCAAAAATCATTAAAGGAAGAATGTAAAAATTCAATATGAAAAGAATGATTTTTAAATTGAATATGGAAAGACTAATTTTCAAATTCGATTAAAATAATTTTCAGCATTAGCATAACCAAATACTCTCTTAAAGATTTCTCAAAAACGCAACTGAGGATATTTTTGATGAGAAACATAATAAAGTTCAACAAAGAGTTGGTATACATTTTCTTGAATAAGAAAAATGTTATTTCCAAGCATTTTTTCATAAAGAATTTCATGATTCTTTGTAGGAATATACTTTTAGTGTATGTTTATCAGTTAATACAATTCAGTCGTGTTATGTGAAAGCAATTGAGATGACCTAAAGCTGCGTAAAAGAATGGTTCCGACCGTTTGGAACCTCTTGAACACTTGGTAGAGTATTAAGTTCGCTATCTGGTATGAAATACTGATTTTTATAGAAATAAATAGTATATAACATTACTAGCAAGGTAAGAGGGTTTTTACTGGCGGATATAACCTCTTTGAGCCAGTAAAACCCGTTACCTTGCGTGTATTGTTTTATATTTAATTTGTTTCTCATTTTTAAAAAGGTTAAATAAATTCCAAAAAATTTTCAACAATTTGTCGCAACATGTCTGTTTATTTCTCTTTACATTCGTTTTGGCGGAAGCGAAAATGAATGTACCAAAAGAAATTATTGAGGCAGCCAGCAGTGTAGCATCAAGTTTATTACCTGCAAAATCAGCTTCAAGGTACGAGCGAGAATACGACTTCAAAAATTGGCAAAACAAAAATATTGTGATTGGGGTAACTGAAGATGTTTTGTTGGTCTACTTGAATCAACTATCAGCTAGATTCAGCCTAATACTTTATGGGCAAAATATTCTATGCTGAAAAGCTGCTTGCAAATGAAAGAAAATACCTCTGTTCGCAGGTTTGTTTTCCCTAGAAAACTTATTGGAAAATATGACGTTCAGTTGTTATTTGGAGATTTCAAAAGATAATAGCGTTCCTGAAACGAAAAAATGAGCGTTATACGCCAAGAAAGGCCAAGGTATTACGTAAAGAAGAGGCAGAACAATTTCTTTTACATGCTCCTGATGACCAATGGTTGCTGGCGAAAATTGTAATAATATTTGAGATTTTTGGATGTTGTCGATGTGACAAAATTCTCTCCTCAAACCTGAATGATGTAGAAGATATGGAAAAATACGTTATTGTGCCATTAAGACAAACAAAAAATTTAACAACAAGAAGATTCACCATAACCGATGATGGTTGCAGCTTCAAGCTCTGCATGTTATACAGAAAATATGTAAATTTTCGGCCTCCTGGAAAAGAAAGCCTAAGATTTTTTTTGACATACCGACATGGAAAGTGCATTTCCCTTAATACTGGCCATCACACTATTAGTGGAGTCCCAAAGCAAATAGTGAAATATTTAGGTTTAAAAGACCCAGAGTTATACACCGGCCAGTCTTCTCGCAGAACTGGAGCCACTATGGTTAAGGATTAGGGTGGAGATATTTTAGCACTAAAGCGTGGAAGAGCACCGAAATTGCGATGAGTTATGTCGATGATTCGAACAACAAAAAAATCGAAATGTCTAGCAAATTATTTGGTATTAAGGAGAGTACAAATGTTCTGCAGTCCTCGAGTTCAGCAGTTTCAGAGTCAACAGATGGTTCATCATCATCAGTATCATCATGGAAAATCTGTGTTACTGGAAATAACAATTGTACCATGATATTCAACATATATGACGATGAAACTAAATTTTCTAATATAAATAATGCTACTAACTTGTAAAAATTTTGCAAATTAACTGTCAGTTTTACAAGTTAGTAACTTGATAAAATAAATCTTCTTGATTAATATTGTGTTTTTGGAAACTGACGTTTACAAATGAGAAACAAATAAAATTATTTTCAATGGGATAAATATACCTAGGTGCAGCATAGGTGGGAAATACTGTACATTACTTGAATATACGTTGTCTTCAGTGTGGTAAAATCCAAGTTCTTCCTTTTGCGAAGGCTGCTGAACAGGAATCCTAGGTCATCAACCAAAGCCGCTTCATCCGATTTAGGCATATCTCAAACATCAGTCCAAAGAACATCGTCAAACAACAACTATCATCCTTTCAAACACATAAAAGTGCAGAAATTACAAGAAGGTGACAATTTACGAAGATTTCAGATGATAGTTGAAAAACTGAACTCGTCTGAACTATAAGAAAATATTTTCTCGATAACAGAGATTTCCAAAAATTTCACTTGACCGCTAATTATTTTCCAGTAAAAAAACACATTCGGAATGAGATTGAAAACTGAGGACAAAATGGTTTTTCCTGAATATCTCGAAAAATTTCCATTTTGAGATAAAAGTCTTGGTCGTATGCTCCTATTATTTTTTGACGAAGATTTCAAAAATGCTTAGAAAAATTGGGTCCAATTCGAAAAAAACGATTTTTTGATGTTTCATCAGCCTTTCTTCTCGGAGATTCTCAAAAATGAGAATTGGGAATAAACAAATTCAAAATGGGACTAAGCAATCTCATATTGAGAAATGACATGTCTTTTTTTATAGAAAATTGTCATGATTCTGAAGACTTTCATGATAAAATTTTTCTAGAATCTTCGAAAGTTCGAAGTATTATTTCTTTTTCTATTGTGAGGTAACAGGTTTTGAATAGATTTGGCCTTTGATCAATTTGTACACAGTGGTCTTTCTTCTATTATGTATTAAAATTTGATCCAAAGACTGGAAGAGAAAACTTCAAGTAAAATACAGAAGATTGCAGAGTTTCGATTTTCACATTTTTCAACGAAATCTTTCATACATTTTCATATACCTCTGCATTTTTTCCTCGATCCTCTTCCTTTTCTTCGATTCTCAGTTACTCCAGAATAATTCTCTCGAAATATGAAGTGAAACGACTTTTTTCAATATAGAATAGTTTAGTTCCAATTTGATTGTGATAACCATTTTGAAATTGTTTAGTCCTATTTTGAATGTGTTCATTTCTAATTCCATTGTATTTCTCATTTTGAATTTGTTAAATCACAATTTGAATGCGATGAGTCTCAATTTAAAGTTGAAAAGGTATAGATAGGAAAAGATTTCCTGGGCTCGATTTTCACGAGGATATTTTAAATGGAAATCGTTTCGCGATATCTTCATTTTTTTTACGAGATAAATTAATTTTGATATTCGATCGATTTCGAAAGTATGCCATATCATTTTTAATTACAAAAATGTAACGATTGAAATTTTTATAGCCTATTTTCACAGGAAATAATACACTATATAAATTTTTTTGTCTCGTCTACAAGGGGTGAAAAAAAACTTTATACTTTTGAAAACGAACGCATTTTTTTCATCTTATATCATAAAAGGAATAGAGATGAAAAATTTAAAAAAGAGTCTTAGTCCCAGTAAAGAAGTGCTTGCAGAAAGTTTTAATCTTTTTCAGATATATTGGAAAAAAAAAGTTATGGCACATCTTGGAAATCGATAAGATTTCACAACTTTGTTATATCTTCGAATCAAATAAAAATATGGTGAAGTGGTTTCCACTACTGGTGTTTTCAGGAAATTAGAGCCCAAGTCTCCTTTCAACGTTTTCACCTATCTAGTAACAGAAACAGCCAAAATCAAGCAATTTGAAATACCCTGTACAAATGTACAGTCTCTATTGAAGATGTGAAATAGCTTTTTCAATATATAGCAAAAAACAGCATGCAAGTAGTTTATCCATTCGAATTTTATTGATCATACCGGTGATTACAGCGTCTGCTGGAAAAAGTTTCTCAAAGTTAAAGCTGGTAAAAAAAAATCTGCGAAATTCAATGTATCAGGAAAGACTTTCTGCTTTGGCAACCCTCTCTATATCGAAACAAATTTAACATCCCAGCTGGACTATGATTATAATGAAGCAGTTAAGTGAGGCTAGAAGCCGACAATTTTTATTTGATTTTCACTTCATAATTCGTCACATTTATTTTATTAAATGTTAGACAATTTCGATTGTTTCTTATGAAAACCTTTTTTCATGAAAGAGCCTCGCAAATTTTATCTCGCCCACATATAATTGAGGTCTTGTTACGCCACTGAAAATGAACAACAACAGACAAAAACAATTAATCATTATCAAAAAAATATCACAAATTTCATGGCTTAATAAAAAAATAAATATCAGCTACAACAATAGATTTTCATCTACGTATCACAAAAATTATGAGAAGGAGAAATACTATTTCTATACATATATACCTATATCAGATTCACTCTGGATAATCAAGAATTCATTGAACAAAATAAGGAGTTTTTGGTGAATACTATTTACAGTTGAAAAAAATTTAAATTATATGTATAATATATACAATTTCAAACATTGAAATGGTGAAACAAATAACTATCTACTTGGAACACTGGATCGAAAATTATATACAGTTCATAAAAATATTAAAAAGATATCTACAATTTACAATATATACAATTTCAAACAAACTAACTATCTACTTGGAAGACAGGATCGAATTTTATATACAGTTCATTAAAATATTAAAGAGATATGTACAATTTACAATACATACAATTATTAAACTGTATGTTTACTACAACTACTACTAATACCACTACTACTACAACTTCTAGGATTACCTAAAACTACGAAAAACAAGGGTTGAATCCATCTGGTGCCGAGTAATTCTGGGGTATATTATCTGCTGGATAATATGGTGGGTTATTCGGTGGGAAATACTGAAAATTATTGAACGCATAAATGGGGCAAAATGGCATCTGTTCCACTGGTGGAGGTGCTAAGGGATGCTGGGACTCAAACATGGGAGGTGAATAAGGAGCAGCTGCGGTTGAATCTTCCTCCTTCTTGCATTTGGTCCTTCTATTCTGGAACCATACCCTTACTTGAGATTCCGTGAGTCCCAGATTAGATGCCAGAATGACCCTCCTCACTCTGTTGAGGTATTTTCTGGCTCTGAACTCCTTCTCCAAGGCAGCCAGTTGCGAAGAGGTGAATGTCGTACGATTTCTCCTCTTGCTCTTGGGTACGAATGCTGCAGAAGAAAAATGTTAAAAATGATTCATGAAAATGAAAAAATTAATGCAACTTACGTTTTGGTTGATTCACGTCCTGAGAGTCTGCCTGTCCCAAAAGATTCGAAACATATTCGATCTGCTGTGAAATGAAACTCAATTAATATACAACTTTACACGAAACAATTCACAAATTCAACTATGAAGAAAATATTTTTCAACTCACCTCGACTGAAAAATACTGGGCCAAGTCCAATTCGCAGTTTGAAATTTCACTGTTCTCCATCCTTACAACATATATTTCTTGGATTATTCAGAATAAATCACTGTATCCAGCACTCTCAGAAAACTTTTTTCAAATGAAACTGTATCGTAGCCTCGGGGGTACCTGAAGTGATTACCCCCTCCATCATTCATCCCTTTTCTCTCTTCTTTTGTTAGAGTTTCCTCAAGAGCGAGATATTTTTTCTTGGAAACATTTTCTCATTATCAGGTAATAATTCGGAAGATTCTGCCTGATAACATTATAAAAGGAAAAAGGATACTTCAACGTCTGCCGATAAATTTCATCTTTTATGATTTTATTATTTTTTCAAAGATATGTGTTAGTATCTTCAACATGACAACTGTTCCATGCTCTTCAAATTCACATGATATGTTAATTACAGATATTCTTTTTGTATGTAGACTACTGACAATTCAATATATCCAAAATAAAAGTGTCACGTGTATTGTAAAATATGATTTTATCCAGTCCAACCCGACTTGAATAAAAATCTGTTCTTCATTTTTGTTTTTTTTTCGAAAGGTTAGGCGTCACAATTCCTCTATTTCATAACTTCAAGAAATGTTAACTTTATGGCACTCACAACAATAAAAAATTAGTAATTTCAGAGTTTCCATAGAAAATTTACTGGTTTATGAAATCGAATGTTAAGAATAATATTCGTTATTAAAATATTTTTGAATTTCATCGACTCAAATATTTTTCATATAAGAAATCAGTAGGTACTTTTCTGAAACTGCCAAAAACTCATCATGTTCCACTTCAACAAAAGGATTGAAATTTCCTTTCATCGTTCCGTACAAATGACTTCAGATTAGACTAACGATAAGCGGTGACAGGTAATAAATTTGGTGTTTTTCAGTTATTTCCAAGAACTCAATACCTATAGAAAATTGAAAATAGAGAAAGGGTTATTGCCACTTGAATTATTTTTTATCATTATAGAATAACTTTCTTGTAAAGTTATTTCTCCATGCTCTGTTTGATGTTTTTTCTTCAAAAAAGTTTTTTTGCCATTTATCAAATTAACAATTTTTATTGTAGAAATCATAAACTTGAATTTTCTGAAAAATCTGAAAATTCTAAAAGATTACATATTCATATTCTGCAGAAATTACAATTATTGTTCGGTACATAGACTTCAGATTAGACCACCGTTAGACACTGTCAGGTAGTATATCTTTCCCTTCGATATGAAAAAGTTCTTATCAGAACCCAGTCCGCAAATTGATGAGCTTCTAATTGCACTTTCCAATGATTTTCATTGTTGTGAGAAGGTGGAGAGATTATCAGCAAAAAGGGTTGTAACCATTTGAATAATTTTTGAACTAAAATGTCTCATCTTCTTGCTGATTTTTTTTCATGCCTTTCTCGATATTTGTCTTCTGAAGAAAATTATTTGTGCATTTCTTGAAATCAAGAATCTTCTCTGCAAATTAATCAATTCTTTCTTTTTTCCGAAAAATCTTAATCTTATTCTTATCAGAAGCAGTCCACAAGTTGTTGAGCCTCTAATTGCTGTTTTCATTCATTTCCAAGAATTCAACGTAGAAAATTAGAAGGTTTGGGGTGAAAAAGTGAAGTTTCATAGAAAAAAGAGTGGTGCCACATGAACTTTTTTTGTACGAAAAATATTGAATCTTCTGAAGTTATGTTTTCATGTCATATCCATATATTTTTTTCAGTAAAATACTCTCACGATAAATATTGTCATCAAACAATGAAAAACCAAATGCATAACTTCAAATACCGTGTGATCCGATTAAACAACCCCCTGAATTTTTTTGATTCATAGTGAAACACTGAAATAAAATTATCAAAATTCATAACTGTCAATGAAAAAGTTCAATGGGCCATAAATTGAGAACCAAGCGAGGAGAAATCAGAGAATACTAATTCATTGTTTTCTCCTCGATTCTTCAAAACTTTTCGATGCTTTTTATTCTTATAAAACAATAAATAAGTTTTTTCTTGGATCCAACGACGAAGTGGAAGCATTTCATACCACAATTTTGCAATAGATTTCATCGACTTGTAACTTTTTGTACAAAAACATTGCACATCGTAGTGATATGCAAAAGAAATGCTAACCAGAAAAATTTATGGGAATATATTATTCAAGTAATGCGCCAATTGAAGGGCAAATCCATAAAAAATATAAGAATTGAATAATTTTTTCAGCCAACTTTTTTCATTCTAAAAAAGAAACATATCTCGTCTGAACTTAAGCCGTAGAGGACAGCCAATCGGTTAAAGTATGTCTCCATATTTAAGCCACTTTCCCACGTTTTTGTGAATCCCTAAAAATGGCTTCACACATAAATTTATTCGAATATAAAAATTTCTAATTTTTGTTACTCTATTGATCGTGGAATTTTTCAAACATTATTGAGCTTTTATGGAATGGACATGAAGCAAAGAAAATAATTTTCAGAATTTTGAATTGGCAGAACATTATATTTTCATATAGAAAATTTTTCGAGTAATATTGCTGAAACACGAAAAATTCATAAAGAAAAAATATAAGTACCTATGAAATATGATTTTATTGTAATAAGCAATCACTGGAGAATAAATTTAGATTCTAACTCAGATATGTATCACGGAAAACTAGTACGAATTCCTTAAAACTAGTTATCACAATATTTTGAAACTGTTCTAATAACTGACTGTACATAGTTTATCATAAAAAAAAGGTTTAATTCACATGGGTATTTGAAAAATGGAAAAATTTCAATAATCGTTACAGGAAGAATGTAAAAATTCAATATGAAAAGATTAATTTTTAAATTGAATATGGAAAGACTAATTTTCAAATTCAATTAAAATAATTTTCAGCATTAACATAACCAAATACTCTCTTGAAGATTTCTCGAAAACGCAACTGAGGATATTTTTGATGAGAAACATAATAAAGTTCAACAAAGAGTTGGTATACACTTTCTTGAATAAGAAAAATGTATGAAAATTAGTTATTTCCAAGCATTTTTTCATCAAGAATTTCATGATTCTTTGTAGGAATATACTTTTAGTGTATGTTTATCAGTAATACAATTCAGTCGTGTTATGTGAAAGCAATTGAGATGACCTAAAGCTGCGTAAAAGAATGGTTCCGACCGTTTGGAACCTCTTGAACACTTGGTAGAGTATTAAGTTCGCTATCTGGTATGAAATACTGACTTTTATAGAAATAAATAGTATATAACATTACTGGCAAGGTAAGAGGGTTTTTACTGGCGGATATAACCTCTTTGAGCCAGTAAAACCCGTTACCTTGCGTGTATTGTTTTATATTTAATTTGTTTCTCATTTTTAAAAAGGTTAAATAAATTTCAAAAAATTTTCAATAATTTGTCGCAAATGTCGTAAGCTATGGAAGCGTTGCCATGAACATGTCTGTTTATTTTTCTTTACATTCGTTTTGGCCGAAGCGAAAATGAATGTACCAAAAGAAATTATTGAGGCAGCCAGCAGTGTAGCATCAAGTTTATTACCTGCAAAATCAGCTTCAAGGTACGAGTGAGAATACGACGACTTCAAAAATTGGCAAAACAAAAATAGTGTGATTGGGGTAACTGAAGATGTTTTTTGGTCTACTTGAATCAACTATCAGCTAGATTCAGCCCTAATACTTTATGGGCAAAATATTCTATGCTGAAAAGCTTTTTCGAAGTGCCTGAACTTAAGCCGTATAGGACAGCCAATCGGTTGAAGTATGCCTCCATTTTTAAACCACTTTCCCACTTTAATGTGAATTCGTAAAAATGGCTTCACACAGAAATTTATTCGAATATGAACATTTCTAATTTTTGTCACTCTATTGATCGTGGGATTTTTCAAACATTATTGAGCTTTGAAGGAATGGACATGAAGCAAAGAAAATAATTTTCAGAATTCTGAATTTTCAGAACATTATACTTTCATATAGAAAATTTCTCGAGTAATATTGCTGAAACACTCACAAAAAATTCATTAAGAAAAAATATAAGTATGAAATATAATTTTATTGTAATAATCAATCACTGGAGAATTAATTTAGATTCTAAATCAGATATGTATCACATTCCTCAAAACTAGTTATCACAATATTTTGAAACTGTTCTAATATCTGACTGTACATAGTTCATCACAAAAAAAACAGGTTTAATTCACATGGGTATTTGAAAAATGGGAAAATTTCAAAAATCATTACAGGAAGAATGTAAAAATCGAATATGAAAAGATTAATTTTTAAATTTAATATGGAAAGATCAATTTTCGAATTCGATTGAATTAATTTTCAGCATTAGCAGAATCAAATACTTTCTTGAAGATTTCTCAAAAACGCAACTGACCTAAAGCTGCGTAAAAGAATGGTTCCAACCGTTTTGAACCTCTTAAACACTTGGTAGAGTATTAAGTTCGATATCTGGAATGAAATACTGATTTTTATGGAAATAAAAATTATTTTCAATGGGATAAATATACCTATATATCGGAGGATCAGAAGCAGAAACTGCGTTGGAATCTGCTCTGCTGTTCTTGACTTTCATCCTTCTGTTCTGGAACCAAACCTTTATTTGTTTCTCGGAGAGTCCCAGATGTTGCGCCAAAGTAGCCCTTCGAATCCTGCCAAGATATTTCCTTAATCTGAACTCTCTTTCCAAACCTGCCAACTGGAAAGGCGTGAAGATTGTCCGGAAGCATTTCTTCTTCTCAGGTTCACAGGCTGCAGAAAAACCATAGAAATATTAGTTGAGGAAAAAAAATCGTATTATTTCTAACAGACATTCACTTCAATCATTTTGAATGAGAAATTTGAAAAAAACTTGAGGCACTCGAGGACTGCCGCGGTAAAGCTATTGCATAGTATCTTTTCAAAAATAAGAAGATAATATTGTTCATTTAAAATATTTTTATTTATTTATCTTACAATACATGTAGGTTATTCAAGAATGTTTATCATTGAAACTATAGGTTTATGGTAACTGAAATAAGAAACATAGGTTTGAGACTTAATGTCTTCTAAATATCTGGAAAATACCGCGTCAATATTATTCCCATATTTTGTTGTGGATCATTATTCATTTTTAAATTGAATTTTTCCGAAAGAAAAGTTGTCAACCGCTCTGATTTTTCATCAGCGAAGTGAATGTTGAAATCGCCAGCCAAGATAAGTGGAAATTTATTACCATTTGTATCAAGTATTTTCGACCCTTCTTCAGTGTACTCCAGTGAAGTGCGATGAATAAAATGCTCTACCTCGTCCAATTTTTCATTCGAAGAAATGTAAATTGCTACCATGACTATTTGTAGGCCATTTCTAAGTTTGCATTAGCATGCACAACTATCTCCAACAAATGAGCGTCTAACATTAACATCGCTAACGTCTTCAATATTTATTTCAATATTCGGAGTCATAATATTAGTAACATTATCACTATTTTGGTAAATAGCTACCCCACCTTTTGGAACAGTATCTCGTTTGAATTTAACAATACAATTGAAATTAGGTATTTCAATCGGATTTTCACGCGTCATGCATGTTCCGGTAAGAAGTAACACATTGGTTTGTCTCGTAACTAAATCTTGTAAATCGTATTTGTGACTTTGTAGACTTTGACAATTGAAAGTCATTATTTAAATGCCATTTCAATTACTAATGAAATCTATGACACCTTGAGTTATCGTCTGAACACTATTTAAAGACAGTCTTTTGAATTCTTGCAACAAAGATGCAGTCGATGCAGCTTGCCTTCGATTATGATAAAATTTAAATGCAGAATTATCATTTTTGTCGTAATATACAATTTTTCAGTATGAGTCCCCCGAGAGAGTGCAACATAGACGAGTTCCTGAGCATGTGATTTACTATACTCTTATACTATTTCGTCAAAAGTTCCACCTTGTGACTTACGTATAGTTAGAGCAAGAGCTGAAGTTAATGGAAAATGTTTGCGTATGGCTATACATTTTCTATCCGATGTTAATGAAATATTTGCCGTTCGTAATTCAATGGGAACAGCGAGATTGCCGACTCCATTTTGCACTGCTAGAGTGCTGCACGCATCCGTCTAGTCGCAAGCACCCAAACACCGTGCCGAAGTCTGCCGAACTGAACCGACGATACACGGCTGTGTTAGGTTTTTTCGTTACGGAATTTCTACATTCGGTCGCCGCGCTCAAAGCCTGAGATAAAAGCTATGCAATAGCTTAAAAAATGAAAATATGTAGATCTGAAGAAGGTTACTTACGTTCTGGTGGATTCACCCCCTGTCCTTCGGTCAGTCCGAAAAGAGTGTTGATATCTGGCCATTCGCCCTCCTGAAAAACGGAAAAAAAGAACTCAATAAAAATTCAACAACTCCGAAAAAATCACAAATGAAATAAATGAAAAAATATATGTCAACTCACCTGAACAAAAAATTGCACGTCGTTCTGTTGAAGGTTGCTATTTTCCATCGTCGCTGTAGAATTCAAAAAGCGCTCCACAAGAAAAAAGAAAAGATTGCTCGGATGAGTCTGAATAAATGAATTTTATCCAATACTATCAGGGAATCTTTCGCTACTGAAGCTCAACCTCAGCTTAAGGATTACTTATAGTAATAGATTCACTCATCATCCCTCAGCTTTCTCATCATTTTCTTTCTTATTCGTTTCTCAGAACTACCAAAGATGTTTAAGTAAAATTTTTTTATGAAATATAATTCCAACTTGAAATAACACTATATGAAAATAAATGATCAAATGAAATGTTCTCAATCAAATATTGTTCGTAATCTTCATGAAAGGGAGCACCTACTTTCAAAAATGATTTGGGAAAACTTTAATAAACAATGAAGTCGTATGTTTCCAAATTCAACAGATTCATCTGAACCTGTGTGCAGCACGAATGATTCTGCTTCAATTGGATATCACTTCGAGGTAGTACCATTCATTCACGAATTCTGCAGAATCTCATGGATCTAAAAAATACTTCCAAATATATTATTCTACGTCATTTGAGTAATCCCTACAAGTGTAATACATATTCATTTGACCAAAATAATTGTTCTTACAAGTAATTTGAATATCTTTGCATACAATTTTTTCATCATTCGTGGTGAAAACGAGTTGTTCTTCTGAATTCGCCACACTTAATGTGCAGGGTGATTCACTTATCTTGGTAACCCCAATTTTCTCGAAAACGTCCGAATATTTTTTCATTCTGTGAATGGCGTTTTGAACAAGTCAATGTCTACTTGGGATGCGCATAAAAATCTGCGGAATAAATAAAGACGTCAGGCGTCGCGGCGCTATCAAAAATTTTTTCTCCAGGGACATACCTTTTTTATCATGTCATTCGAAAGATGATTTCATTTTGAACTTTTTTTTCGGAAACAGCGATCTGCAGATTGTTTTATGTTAATTACATACCATTTATTTTTTTCTATATTGTGGTAGTATGCCTTTATTTGGAGACATAGATATGATTTTGTGCCTTGAATTCAAGAAGGCTAGTTTTCTGGTCAATGTGCCTCTTCGAATAAGATGAAATATGTGGATACAGCTCCATGTCACAACGTTGCCATTGTGAAGAGATATTTAGATCAAGAATTCGAAAATAAAGGGATAGGAACCAATGGACCCATCAGGTATCGACAGACCTAGAGCTAATGAATTGCTTTCTGAGGGATACCCTGAAAAATATGGTATACCAAACTGATTCTAATAACTTGCACCATTTGAAAATAAAGATAAGAAACGCATGAGCCCAAATAGACCCTTATATTTTGACCAAATTAACTCATAATGAAATAGGGGAATGATTTAACTTATGTATGGATCATAATGGCCGGTTTATAGAACATATGATTTGAAATGTTTCGTTTGTTATTAAAAAAATGTTTATTGTTATAAGATATAATATTTAATGAATATAATAATAGATAAATAGTTTGTTACGAAGCTTCCGTCATTATACGAAACAAAATAATCATATCTAGGTCATCTAGCCATTATGATCCATACAAAAGTTATATCATTTCCCTATTTCATTATGAGTTACTTTGGTTGAATATAAGGGTCCATTCATTTTCGAATTCTTAATCTCAATATCTCTTCACAATGGCAGCGTTGTGACATGGAGCCTCATCTTGCTGTATCCACATATTTAATCTTATTTGAAGAGGCAGATTGTTTAGAAAACTAGCTTCTTGAGTTCAAGGCACAAAATCATATCTATGTCTCCAAAGAAAGGCATACTACCACAATACAGAAAAAAATAAATGGATTAGAATTAACATAACACACGCTGCAGATCGCTGAAGGTTAGAAATGGATAAAAATTGTTTGTGAAAAAAAAGTTTAGAATGAAATTATCTTTCGAATGACATGATAAAAAAGTTATGTCCTGGAGAAAAAATTTTTGATAGCGCCGCGACGCCTGGCGTCTTTATTTATTCCGCAGATTTTTATGCGCATCTCAAGTCGACATTGACTTTTTCAAACCGCCATTTACAGAATGAAAAAATATTCGGACGTTTTCGAGAAAATACCAAGATAAGTGAATTACCCCTGTACAATCAGAAATGCATTCACACATACTACCATCTTAAAAAGCCTTTGAATCACTCTTAAAATGAAAATCTATTCATTTATTTCACGAAATGATATAAATATCCCGTTGTCATTCAAAAATTTACAAAAAAATCCCTAGCGCCACTCAGGCTGGTGGCTAAATTTCGAACCTAGAAAACAAGTATTTACGGCGCCCTCAACGGTAGTTGGATTCGCCAATAGGTTATAGCCATAGAAATAAAAAAATTATAATGTCAATGGTAAAACCACAGAACGTAGTAAAGAATAATTTCTTCTATGACAGATTCTTTGTGTTCTGTGCTTGAAACATAGAATAATCTGACATTCTAAGGTTATGTGGATTGATGTCAATGTTTATGTGCGTTGTTCATTCAACTTTGTCCTGTTCCAGTGTTTTTTGTGCTTTGAGGCCTGCCGAGATCAAAAAACAAATTGAAAATAGAAAGTAAGTGTAAATAATGTGGAATATATTGAGTTTTCGTGAATAGATTGTTATTTGACCCTTTTTTTTAGGCTTTCACAGACGACTCTCACCAAATACACTCGTAACTATAGCTTGTTCAGTAATCAAAGCATTTTTTACCCAAACCTGCTTCGACCTAGGAGTTAACGATATGTTTCAGTGAATTCATTTGAGAAGTTTCAAAATGTATCAATATGTACTGGAGAAATGAGAGAAGAATGTTTATTTTCGTGTATCACAAATGTAACATTTGTGAATAAAGAATAAACCTTTCAGACTATCATGGCTCTCAGGCGCTCAACAAGAAATAGTAAAAACTTTCAGAGGTATGAAATCGTAAATTAATTTTATCTTATATCTACGGCTCAGTTAACTTTGTCTTTGAATTAAGTTCTAACTGATTCAGATGTTTAGGCCTCATTTAGGTCATCCTCAGAATATCTAAAGGATGCACAGATAATGAAACATGTCACATTGAATTATAAATTATATCAAATCAATTTAGCTGTCTCCGACTGATAGTAAGTGATGAAATTTATATTTGGCATACAATTATACTGGGTTTTCCATTGGTAAATGAACATACGATAACCTGAGCTAGAGCTATCCTAGACGAATCCAGAAAACTGCTATAAGATAGGTCCAATCAATTTCGTAACCGAGATATAAGCTGATCCATATATTCACCGAAAATTTCAATATCTCATAACTTTTGAACCAACCAGTATATTCAGTATATGACTTTTTCAGTCCTTTGAACTAAAATAATTCTTATTTTCTACCCTCGTCAAAGTTTATGCCAACTATTGGATGCTGCCAGATGTAGTTTCTATTATCGAGCAGATATTAAACATTGAGCCAGCAAATTTCCAAGACTTTTGGCATGACAACTGTATAGATCATTGTTGTTAAAAAAAATGCAAACTTTTATCTTTGTTTTAGTGTTCATGTTCCCGAAAAAAAAGGTTTTGAAACCGACAAAGTCAAGATTGAAGATGTGGATATTGTCGAGCAGTTCATCGATGAAACTCGAGTTCACGACAGAGATGCCTTCGTTGTGAAAATGGAAAGTTGCGATAACCTCAGTGCTCAAACCAAAAACATCGATAAGGTATCTGTCCCTCCCTCCTATAAACACGAGGAACTTCCAGAGATAAATGAAAATTTCGAAGAACTTACTCATACTCCTGGATTCAATCAAATCGATCCGGTCCGTTCAGATTCGAAACGCCACAAATGTCATTCCTGTGAGTACGCCACCAACAAAAAATCCGACCTCAAAAACCATGTAGACTCGGTTCATTTAAACTTGAAGCGATACAAGTGCGATCAGTGCGATTACGCAGCGAATAGAAAGTATCATCTCAAATCCCATTCAGATTCGGTTCATTTAAAATTGAGAGAGCATAAGTGCCATCTATGCGAGTACTCTGCTCATCGGAAGTCTAATCTAAAAAGGCATATAGAGTCTGTTCATCAACATTTGCAGCGACATAAGTGTGAATTGTTTGTAGATACTGGCAATACGCCAAACCAAGAATCTCATATGGATTCGATTCATTTGAATTCAAAGCCGCATAAGTGTCATTTCTGTGATTTCGCTACAAACCTAAAATCAATACTCAAAGTACATGTAGATTCGGTACATTCAAATTTGAAGCAATTCAAGTGCGATCGATGCGACTATGCTTCATTCAGAATGTCTCACATGAAATCTCACATTGATTCGGTTCATTTAAATTTGAAACCACATAAATGTCATTTGTGCGACTTTGCTACAAATCTAAAATCGACACTCAAGACGCATATAGATGTGGTACATTTAAATTTGAAGCCACATAAGTGTGGATTGTGTCAGTACGCTGCCAATAAGGCGAATCATCTCAAAATCCACATAAACGCAGTTCATTTGAATGTGAAGCAACTTTGTCATTTATGCGATTTTTCCGCGAATCATAAAACTACCTTGAAAAATCACATCTCTAACGTCCATTTAAACGGCGTTCTTTCGAAGAAACACAAGTGCCATCTATGCGAGTATTCTGCAAATCGTAAAAGTATTCTTAGGATTCACGTAGATTCCATTCATTCAAACTTGAAGAAATTCAAATGCTCTATCTGTGATTTCACCACGAATCAGAAAAGTTACGTGAAACATCACGTGGATACCGTTCATTTGAATTTAAGACAACACAAGTGTAATTTATGTGATTACGCCTCAAATGATAAATCAGGATTAAAAAAACATATAAGAGCGATTCATTCGAATTTACGGCAACACGCGTGCCATCTATGTGATTTTTCCGCGAATCAGAGCATGCACCTTAAAAGACACGTGGAATCGGTTCATTTGAATTTGAAGAAACACAAGTGCCATCTGTGCGACTACGCTGCGAATGAGAAGTCGAGTCTCGAGAAGCATATAGATTCCGTTCATTTGAACTTGAAGCGACACCAGTGCCATCTGTGCGACTACGCTGCGAATGTGAAGGCGAGTCTCAAGTCGCACTTTGAATCGATTCATCTGAATCTGAGGCGACACAAGTGCCATCTGTGCGACTACGCGTCGAATTATAAATCGTTACTCAAGAAACATACGGATTCAGTTCATTCTGTAGTCGTTTGACGACTCTTTTATAACATTTTTTTAAAGTTATTTCATGTGGCATACACATGTGAAAAATATTGGTCTGCCTTTGTTGATTATTCATCTTTTCTCTTAAAAAAATGACAGAAATGACAAGGAAATGAATTTATTGTTATATCTTATTATAATTCCTATGTGATGACATCTATATTCACCTTGAGATGAGACATTTTCTTAGTTGACAAAACAAAAATTTCGTCTCTTCTTTGCTAATTTCTATTACAATACTATCAAACCCCATAACAATAGCTCAAATGACAAAGCAATAATTATAAATGTTTTAAACGGGTTTGAAGTAATTTATTGTATGTTTACATATTGTGAAATGAATTTGTTTATCATAATTGTTTTTGTTTGTGAGGCATAGACACTAAGAATTCAGTCTTCTGTCGGCTTATTTTAATGAACATGTAACAAATTCAAATAGAAAAAAAATTATTAGTAATGATTCGGACGACCTTGAACCAATTTATTGTTAGTCTTATATATTTTAAAATAAAGATATGTTTACAATTATTGTTAATTTTTTGTGTTGAAATCGAAAAGCCAATATTTTCATGACAGTGACATCTGTCACTAGGACAGTAATGCCAAGGCCTTCTAAATTTAGAAGGCCATGGTAATGCCAATACCAATATGTACATCATCTGCTCAGACTTTTACGAATGTTGCCAAACATTGAGAATAATTCCTCGTATTTCTGTCTTTTATCAAGAGTAAAATAAAAAAAAATATATCTTTTCAGTCAGAAACATGTTAACCAGTTTTACCACAATACATATCTTAATATATGAAACTAAGTTGGCTATTTTGTTGGTTACACCATTTATAACTCAAGATTGGATAACTCTTTGTTATGAAAGATTTTTTGTTGGATTCTTCTACGGCAGGGTTAACATAAAATACATTAAAACTCTGAAAATTTTGATGAAATTGAACAAAAGATAGGAAATAATTTTCCTGCTTGCGAATAACGCCAAAAGTTGTCGCTACGGTACATTTTCTAATAATATCCTTGTTTATAAATCTTACATAAACTATGATAATATTTATATAATTTTTTAACAATAACTGACCTGTATGTTTATAAGTGTACTCTCTTCATAAAAACCCATCCAGAATATTTCACTGAATTCAGGAGAAAATTGCATGATTTCAGTAGAACATTGAACCTTACACTGTACATGAATATTTTGCTGCATGTAAAAACTTAAGATTTTGTTATTACCTACCTACCTGTTCTTTAACTGAACTCATTTCTATTTATTGTATATTCAACATGTATGTGATAATTTTGAAATGCAAATAAAGTATTATTATTATTATTATTATTAACGCATCTGTGTCCATGTCTTATTAATAATTATTATTATCGCCAATAGATGGCAATCATAGATATAGATAGTTATCTATATCTATGATGGCAATGTAGACAATTACTGTGTATTTCGAGTTGCCTAAACTTCCGAATCAAAACATTGACATTTTCTATCGAACGCACAAAAATGGATGTTCCAAATAACTCTATTTGGAGCAGATATAATTAAAGGACGTGGATTCAATCGAACATTCAAAGTAAGAATATAATATTAACATTAATGATTTCAAATCACTTATTTTATCTTCCCTTTTTGCTATTTAAATCAAAGGCCAGATTCACTATCGAATTGGATCATTACAACCACTTGAAGATGCACAACATAAATTCCTCCAAATTTACTTCATATATAGGCAATATGGATGATCAACGTTAATCAATTAATGCAGATGTGAGAAGAATAATTCTTCAAGATCTGCAGCAACTACTTCATGAACATCATGCATTGGTTCGATTGTTTAAAACTGCTTTGGAACATATGACAAGTGACGATCACAAGGTTGTGATTAGAGCAAATAAACGACCTGTTGGAGCACATGACGCCAATTCAACTCGCCTACAATAGACGAAGTGGCAATTGTGATTGTAGGTGAAAACTTGGAAACGCGTGATATTGTTCTTACGCGTCGCAATTCTGGAAAATTGCAACGAATATATGAAACACACCAATCATACGATGCTCTACAATACCCGATAATGTTTTGGAGAGGTGATGATGGATATTACTTCAATATCAAGATGATAAATTCATTGAATGGTGAGTTCCTTTATTAAAACTTAAAATGTCTACTTAATACAAATTTGCATTATTTGATTTTAGGCCAAGAAACCACCAAGAAAGTGAGCTCGATAATTTATTATTCATTTCGTTAAATGGTTCGTTAACATGATGATAACTATTTGCTGAGATTTCGTCGATTGTTGCAGCAGTATTGTGTGGACATGTATTGTAAAAATAGCTGACCTGGCAGACTTCGTTCTGCCTCAATCGATAAATAAAAAAGAAACTTAAATATTATAATAAACTATTATGGTATAATGGTGGCCAAGAAGTGTTAAGAATCATTTCCTATTCCAGAAACTAAAGAGCGTAGGGGATCTGGTGGTGGGACCAATTGTGGCAATTGGCAATTAGATAAGGTAGCTGACCCGGCGAACTTTGAATAAAGTTGTACTAACCATTGGTTTTTTTTAAGAAGGAAATATATTAGGTGGAATACAAAAAAGTACAGAATATACAAAAAATTCAATTCCATTGAAATAAGTATTTACATTGTTATTCATACATCAAAAGAATTCTCTTCATTTAAGAGGTAAAGAGGGAATTTTTTTCAGTATTTTATCGATTGAGGCAGTACGAAGTCTGCCAGGTCAGCTAGTTTGTTAATAAATGCAAGCTGCCCACTGAGTTATACAGGGTGGGCCATCCATAACTTTTTACCCTGAATTTTGAGCTTATTGATGGAATAACGCGAAAACGCTCGGACAGGTCAAATTATGTTAAAAGGGGGACAAATAAGGGTGATCAAATGAGTGTGATATCACTACCCCTCTAGCCGCAACCCCTAACAGCTCTCAGTATTGAATAGGGAAAAGGGGTAGAGCAGCACCTTGTTGGAAAGGCAATTCAATTTCATGCATGATTGTATTTTTTTTTTCATCGCTTCATTTTTATACAGAGTGACTCAATAATCAATAACTTTCACACGATGAATTTGGATCTTTGAGATGAAAAAAACGCTCGGACGGGTCAAAAAATAAATCCTATATCACTCTATATATTCTACAGGGTGTTTGGTAATTTGACGCGATCCTTGATAGGGGATATACTAGACGTCATTTCCAGCAAAATACGTCGAGTGAAGCATGGTCCGAAAATCTATGGACTCTGAATATTCAATGAATATTTTTTGAAAGCTGAGGAGATGGTCATCATTTCTTGCAAAAAATTATTTATTAGTGTTGAAAATTGAGCGTTGCACCCCTCTGACCTCATCTGCAGCTACGCCTATGGCTACGTCGCAGCGCCACGTCCACTCGAGCGAGTACAGCTCTATGGTCAGGTGATTGACTGCTCGCGTCAAATTAACGTATCTCTATGCATCAATCAGCTGACAGATTAACTCGCGGCCTACGATATTTAACAGGCCAGAATGTTGCCTTAAAACGCGACGTTGCCGGAATGGCTCGAGGTGTTACACGACAGTTGCAGGTTTCAGTTCTGTGCGGAAGGTGTAAGAGTAAAAGCGTATCCAAAATTCGACAGGGAAGCGTGTAAAGAGGTTTGTGTTTTTCCGCTGTGTGCGTGTGATTGGTTTTTTAATCAACAAAGAAAGTGAAGATAAGTGTTGCAGTTGCAAGATCAGTGTGTATCGGTTCATCATTGAATTTTTCGACTTTAAGTGTTCATATCTGGAAGGAAGAATCAACAGGGAGGTTTTTCATTTTAATATTTATTAAAATTTCATTTGGAAATCTTAGATTTGAGTACTCTGCCCCGATTGCAAAAGCAACTATAAGTCCACTAATGAGAAAAGAAGGTGTTAGTATTTAGATTTCCGAAAGATCCCGCTAGGAGAAGAAAATGGCTTAGCGCAATTCATAGAGAAAGTAGTTTTAAAATCAACGAAGACTATTTAGTTTGTATAAAACATTTTGGAGATTCCCATATTTTGAAAAATAACTCTTATCCAACCGCCTAAGGTTCAGTCGTTCAGTTATAAATATACCGCGAAAAATTCCTAAATTAACTACTGATGATGCATTTCCTTCAATTTTTCCAAATCAACTGAGTTACATAACGTCTTCAATTACTCCAAAAAAAACTGATCCTGAGGTATGGAGACAAAAATTAGTTGTCCATTATGATTATGCTTAGATCAGATCGATTCATTTTCACACTTTGGTGGTAATTTCAAAGACAAGGCAATTTCTCACTTCTTTTCCAACCTTGAAGAAAAGGACACTGCTGAATTCTACAATATAAATTTCAGAGAGACGTTTTGAAATGTTTATTTACTTGAGATATTTATCACGACAAATTTAATGTTCACTATGTCAGCAGGTTTCTGAAATTATCTTGAACAAATTTGCCAAAATTTTGAGTAATATCTTCCTTAATAATTATTCTATAATGGTTAGTGATAGAACTGCTCCTTCCGACAGGAAATTACTAACTTTTAGTCGTCAGTTATCAGAATTGTTTTTATTTATTCAGGCTTTATTATAGGATTTATTTTATGTTAAAATAAAATATGTTCAGAATTGAATCATTTTCGATAGCGAAATAATATTTTTTTTCCTCTTCTGATATTCATCCACCTATTTTATTCCCTTCAGAAAGTAAAATAATTTTCATTCTGATTGTAATCTCGTGGAACTCAATAACACAGTTACCTCCTCGTGGTGAGTTCTGGATTATTTGCGATAAAATATTCAGAAATTATTCGCAAATAAACGAAATGCTGTTTTGTTTTCCTCCCTACAGTTCTTTATTCAATTGTGAATTGAAATAAATTCGAATTTATATCGAAAACAGTGCGAATTGCTCAAGAAAAACGTATACTGTCTATATCTACGCGTACCACTAGACACGCTACTCGTAACAACGGCAACGTCTAACCTTCCGGCCTGTTAGATTTAGTAGGCCGTGATTAACTCATGTTCATTAATTAAATCAATTAATCGTTCTCTTTTGTAATCCAGCTCTTCCTGTGAATAGACCTCCTCTTGTAAATTTGAATTTTCAAAAAGTCACCTCGCATAATCACTATTCATCTCATTCATTTCTTGGAGTGAATAATCAAAAGGTACGTGAATTCTCAGAATTATTCATTGTTGCATTTTCCATGTTATTTTCTTGCTTTTCATAAAGTTTTGAAATTTTTTCACGTTTCAGATCATGAAAATCTATAAAAATGTTGGTATATTTTGGTATATTTTTGCAGTTCCCATAGATTTTTCAGACATCTCTAGACTCCTCACATGGAAAAAATTACTTGCTCCAAGAATGAACATTCTCATGTTTCTCTGGTAATAAATAATGATTTATTATATTCTCATGTGCATCTCATTCTCTTAATCAGTTCATCTCATTTCTCCACTAGTCACTTCTCATAACACATGCTAATTATTGTTCTCGAGTTTCAGACAAATTAATAATCCGCAAACGCAAAGGTGATTCATGGAATCAGTCTTCTCTTTTAATAAAACCAAGTGAACTTCTCTGAAGTATTTAAACGATCAAGTAGTTTAGACATTGAACCTGATTGACAGCCTCAGTCCCTGCTTCACATTGTAAATAAGAAATTCCAGTTTCATTCATTTGAACCATTTACCAAGTAAGATCTCAACTGTAAATGTCGTTTCAATTGATTAATTATCTTTCTCTTATAGACCAACATTATAGATTATAAATATTGATTTCTTAATCATGATATTCTCACATTGTAATATTCTCGATGAAGAAAAGACTTAGACTACTAAGTTTTCAATGCACGTATCTCCCCTAAAGCCTGATCTCACTTTTCTACAACTCAGTCTACTCTAATGATTCATTATAACCTCCTGTTTTTCTGATGGAATACCGAGGCTCTCGCAATAAATTGGGATTGCTCTATCGCTGTAAACGCTGAGTTTAATTTTGAATTAATGGAACTATCTCAAAGTCTAAGTCTGACTTCATCTGATCTCATTTTGAACTTCTCTGTTTTAAGTTGAATAATGTCACTCTGAGTTTATAGATGACTTCAATATTTGTATTTTTTACTGTATTTACTTCAAGGCGGTTGACTTATTCATTTAATGTTTGTGAATGAGGTCAATAAATGTTTTCACACTACCAACTCCAACTCAATTATCTGGGTACAGTCCTAAAAAGTAATTTACAAAATCGGAACAACCCTGATTTTGAACAATTAGAAATTCAGACAACCTGAGATATACAGGGTCATAAATGGTTGCAACTATTTTTGTCATGAAATTTCGAGGAGAATAAAGTTATCGGACTTTTCAGAGTTATTTAGATATCCTCTATTTCACTCGTGATTCGTAAGCGGGCCATGATTCGATTATTTTCGACAATTTTAAGAATAATTGACATGGAACGAAATATTCCTGGAATATTTTAATCATAAGTGGAATCAATTTCAGTTAGATTATAAAAAGGGTTTTTAATTGCTCTGTATATTTGATGTAAAGTTTGTTGGAAGAAACATCTTCATGTCACTTTTGTTAGAACAATTAGAACATAGTTGAAATAAGGTATTGACATTAAGAGAATCAAAACCCAGAGAAGAAAAGTATCGAGTTAGATGAGACAAATTGTCATTAAAACCCAGGATTGAAAACGAAGGGAGAATTATTCAATGACTCAGACATTACATGAATTTTCTATTAAAATAATAATAATGAAAATATTCTCTACTTCAGATAATCATGTTACACATTATAAACAATCAGGAATGAAATTGTATCACAGTTATATTTAATTTATTAATGTTTTAATTTTGTTTCAAAATCAGCATATTGAATGTCCTTTTCATACATGAATGGTATTTTACAAAAGTTCTAGGTATACAAATCCAACATAAAAATAGTAACTACACATTGTGTACCAGCAACAAAATAGAGTATATCTAAAAATATCGATTGACAAAAGGGTTTTCACGATGCAATACATTTTAAGTATAACTATTTTTCAGTTATTGGTAACAAATAAAACGAATATTATACTTTTAATTCAATCACAATTTAATTTCGATTACAGCCGAGTATCTTCAATAATATTTTCTATGTCGACTTCTAACTATAGGTGGAACTTTACATTTGCATGATTTAATTTCATTTATTAGTTCCAATAATGAAGCATGTCTGAATCTTTTTGCAACCTAACCCTGTTGAACATTTCAATACCATCAGCAGAGATAAGTATGACAGAAAACCTGAGAGACTCACAAATATCATTGATAAACACTATGAAGAGTAGGAGACCTAAATGAGATCCTTGAGGCACACCAGATGTTGCAATGAAAGGATCCGATAGAATACCCCTAATACATATAAATATAGATCCATTTCAAAGTGCCACCACTCAGTTCAAACTTGGATAGTTTATAAATAACAAGATTAATATTCACTGAATCAAATGCCTTTGCTAAATCCAACCTTATTGACCTCATCAGGGCAAGTGCCATCATTAGGTGTATTAGGTATGAAGTTACTATAAAGGAAAAATTTGCTAAAGTAGATCTTTCCCTGATGGGATGATTTTTAACAATAAATTGTAGATGCAATTTTATTTATTTTATTTTAACTCATTGTAGTGTAGGCTTCATTTCAATTGCCTCGAATACGGCAGAATGAAATGAACGTATAAATTTTTTGAGACCAAAGTTACGATTGGAAGCGAATCCACAAAAATGACACTTGAAATTTTTCAAAATTTAAATGAATTGCATCTATAATATGCTTTTGCAGATCCGACTTCCGATATGAAATATGTTCGCACAGATTGCACTTATGACTCTTCAAATTTAAATGAACTGCATTCATGTGTGATTTGAGGAGATCTTTTCGATATGTGGCATACTCACACAGATGACATTTATTCTGCTTCATATTTAAATGTACCGAATCCACGTGTATTTGAAGAAGATTTTTGTGATTTGCAGCAAAGTCGCACAAGTGACACTTGTGTTGCCTCAAATTTAAATGAACCACTTTGATATGTTTTTTCATATATTGTTTGTGATTTGTAGAGAAATCACACAGATGGCACTCGTGTTCCTTCAAATTCAAATGGATCGAATTAATGTGATTTCTCAGGGATTTCTTGGTATTTGCGGAAATATCGCATAAATGACAGAGTTGTTTCAGGTTTGAATCAATTAAATCCGTGTCGTTTTTTGAGCTGATTCGGCGTTTTGGCATCAATTAAATGAACTGAATCCATATGTTTCTTCAGATCTGATTCGTCTTTCGAAGAAAAATCACACAAATGGCACTCGTGTTGCCTCAAATTCGAATGAACGTAATACAAATGTTTTTTCAAATCTGATCTATCATTCGAAGAAAAGTCGCACAAATGACAATCATGTTGCCTCAATTTCAAATGAACCGAATTTATATGTTTTTTCAGATTTGATTTTAAATTCGCAGAAAAGTCACACAAATGGCACTTATGTGGCCTCAAATTTTTTTGGACGGAAATTGATATGAGAGTTGAGATGGGGGGAGAGTTGAGATCTTTACCTGACGAAACCAGGATGATTTTTAACAATAAATTGTAGATGCAATTTAGTTCATTCATTGTGGAGTGGAGACTTTATTTCAATTTCCTCAAATACAGCAGAATGGAATGAACGTATATGTTTTTTGAGACCAAAGTTACGATTGGAAACGAATCCACAAAATGACACTTGAATTTTTTCAAATTTATATGAACGTCATCTATATGCTTCTGCATATGAAATATGCTCACACAAATTGCACTTATGAAGTTTCATATTCAAATGAATCGTATCTATATGGAGTTTAAGTTGGTGTTTTTTGGATGAAGAATACTCGCACGAATGGCACTTATGACTCTTCAAATTTAAAATGAACTGCATTCATGTGTGATTTGAGGAGATCTTTCCGATATGTGGCATACTCACACAGATGACATTTATTCTGCTTCCAATTTAAATGTACCATGTGTATTTGAAGAGATTTTTTTAATTTGCAGCAAAGTCGCACAAGTGACACTTGTGTTGCCTAAAATTTAAATGAACCGCTTTGATATGTTTTTTCAGATATTGTTTGTGATTTGTAGAGAAATCACACAGATGGCACTCGTGTTCCTTCAAATTTAAATGGATGGAATTGATGTGATTTCTCAGAGATTTTTTGGTATTTGCGGAAAAATCGCATAAATGACAGAGTTGTTTTAGGTTTGAATCAATTGAATCCGTGCCGTTTTTGAGCTGATTCGGCGTTTTGGCATCAATTAAATGAACTGAATCCATATGTTTCTTCAGATCTGATTCGTCATTCGAAGAAAAATCACACAAATGGCACTCGTTTTGCCTCAAATTCGAATGGACTATAGACATTGTCTATGGAGGGGCCGTCCCACTTGGCGATCACAACGATCAGAATGCTCCTTTAGCCGTTCCACTTAACGACCGCGGTCTTTGTGAGCGCGGCAAAATCATCGCTCACTCCGAGCTCAAATCGACTCACATATTTCTATGTTCTGTGACGACCTATCTCAATAGATGCGTGAAAGTGAAAATGGACGTTCAGAATACAGTTTAGATATATATTTATTATAATATTTCTAACTGTTGTACACTTTAATTAAATTTATTGTTTAGAATGACTCCTACTTTTTTCAATCTTGTCATTTCTTTCATGACAGCCCAAAACTCCCAATAATCCGTTCCACTTGAGTTAACATAATAGCGCTAGCAAGCAAGTGGAATGGGGAAAAGAGCGGTCGTGAGCGTGAGCGTTGTGATCGCCAAGTCGAACGCCCCCGGAGACACAGAACACGAAGAAGCCCGGAGAGTTCCAAACTGGGACGTGAGGAAAAGTAGTCAGGGTCTTGACACCTTCCTACCCCCACCCCAAATAGTATTTTTAGTTGAGACAACAAATACTCGTGTCGCTGCATACGCCAATATTTAGTGATATCGTCAATAGATGACTCTGTTTGAGGTTTTTAGCATTGACCTATTATACTATAATGTATAATAGGTCAATGGTTTTTAGTCGTGTTTCGTGTTTGTCAAACATATGTAGGTACTTTTTGTTTCAACATTTAATGTATTATTTTAGCTCTCTTTTTCATAAGAATATATATATATATATGTTTTATTGACATAATTCACACAATTATTGACGACATTATGTATTTACATTCACAAGATCGAATGGATATGAAGAAGATAGTTATTAGTTATTTATTGAATATTGGAGAGTTATTATCCACTTTCTTCATCATTGTAAAACACAATCTGTGACAAAATTCCAAGAAATGAAAGAGAGAAGAATTTCTTCAGGTGAGTACAATTATAATTTTCCACATTCATCTCTTGTTCTTTTTTTATTGGCTGAATCTTTCAGATTTATGTTTTTTACTCAGTGATTAAGAAAAAATTTATTCTTTACAGGTAAAAGAGCTGTGATACTTTCTAAATTGAACTGTTTGAGACGAACACACTTGAGGGCACAGGAACAGATTCTCTACAACATGATTTACAAACTGAAAATACAATTAAACCAGAAGCAGTATCAAATCAAGAACTATCAAGAAAGATTAAGTGCTGCACTTGTAAACCCGAACAAAATTCAGGCAAAAACTCTATGAGGAAAAAGAGAACAAGCAAATCTTGAGAAGCCAACTTTTTAAATGTACACTGTGTCCCAAATTGGATGTGACTGCACTGTATCTCAGCTATTATTGAAGATAGAGACATGCATTTTTTGCGACCTTGTGTCAGTTTTGGTAAAACTTTTAAATATACATATACAGGGTGTTTCCTAAACATGCGGCAAAAATTCAGGGAGCTGTTACTTGGACTATTCTAAGAATATTTTGTCCTTTGATGTTTTTGGAAAAACCTCTTTGTTTCGAAGATACAGGGCGAACAACATTTTTCATATTTTTAAAATTGATAATAGTATAAATAAAAATGCGTACCGCACTGTGTTTACTAAGTAGGTACAATTTATTTTTAAATGTGTTTGACAACTATAAAAAACGGCCAGTTTTTTTACTTAAAATTGATAAGTTCAGATGGTAAAGGAATACAGATTAAACACGGTTTTCATTTGAATTCGTTTTGTGATGTATTAGCAATTAACATTTTATCTTTCACTGTCAATGAGGAGAAGATTGGATGCTTGTATGCTGGCTGGAGGTGGTCATTTTCAACAGTTTTTGTAGGTTAAGTTAAATTTTCATGTAATTTTTCATAATAAAATGTTATTATCTAAAATTTTGTTTGCCCTGTATCTTCGAAACAAAGAGGTTTTTCAAAAATCATCAAAGGACAAAATATTCTTAGAATAGTCCAAGGAACAGCCCCCTGAATTTTTGCCGCATGTTAAGGAAACACCCTGTATATTTATTTTTGGTAATTGTCTAGACTGATCCGAAAATTGACGAAAAATTCAGTAAGCACTAACCTTAATATGCAGGACAGGAATCTTATTTCAGATTTATCTGGTCGGTCTTGGTTCATCTAAAAAAAATTCTCAAATTAATTGACGGTCAAATCAACACTTCAATTTTCAAGTCCGTTATAATATTTCAGTTTCGTGGCCTTTTTTTCATTATGAATACAAAATTCTCGATTTTTTCTTTATTTATAGCCTTCTTTATCACTGGATTTCCCTAAAATTTGATGATTTCTAAGTGTGTACAATCCGGTGATATGATGGCCATCTTCATTGCTACGTCATACGAATCACGTTATATTGCGCTGTTGACATAGAAATGAAGATGAGTAGATGACAAATATCATTCATATCACCGGATTTTAAACACTTAGGAATCATCACATTTTAGGGAAATTCAGTAATAAAGAAGCCTATAAATTAAGAAAAAATCGAGAATTTTGTATTCATAATGACAAAAAGTCCACGTCACAGACTTGAAGAATGAAGTGTTCGTTTAGGATAACCCTCAATGACTTTGAGTATTTTAGAAAAAAAAACCAAGACCTGAAAACAGATTCTGCATATCAAGGTTAGTGCTTACTGAATTTTTCGTCAATTTTTGAGATTTTCGGGTCAGTGTAGACAATTACCTCATTTTCTGTATATTTATATTATATTTGTATATTTTTGTATAGAGAACAGTAATAAATATATATTTGTGAAGGACTATTGTTTTCAATTGCTTAGAATTCAGAATAGGTATGCCTACTGAAAATCCTAAAAAGCAAAATAAGAATGTAATTTGAATTTCGCGCCGAGCCTGCCGAAAAATGTGATAAAGTAGTAACCTGTAAAATATTAGTTGAGACAACAACCGCTTGGGGTTCCAAACAGTTGTTTTAATCATAGTACGTCAGTGTCCGATCTATTCTACTTAGTTATCTGTGAAAGTAGTCATCTCACCGTGACGACCATTTTGGAATTGTTTTCGCCAACATAATTCGTGATAACTACCAACATTTTCGCTCAAAGAACCCTAAGTCGCTTATAATCATAGACATAGCTTTATTTCTGGTAATGAAAATCCATTTATTTATTTATTCACGAAATAATTAAATCATATAAACATCCTGCTGTCATTCGAAAATTTTAAACCAAATCTCCCAGCGCCAGGGCGAAATAACGAACCTAGAAAACAAGTAATTGTTTACAACCATAGATATATCTATATCTATGTTTACAACTCACAGTGCCCTCAACGGTTGCTGGAATCGCCAAATGACAGATTATGAAAACGGAAGATAATATTTCGGTGTTGGCAACACTGTTTTGGTGTCAGACGTCACTGTCATTTCATGAACTTTTAGACATAGATAAATAATGCTTTTCGAATTCAACCATAGAACCCTCACCAACAACTGTAGAAAAAGGAAATACATGAACAATCACTGTGAAATCAGTACAATCTCAAACTAAGGGACACTAAGCGAGTGTTTGAAATTTTTGCCGCTAGGTGGTTTCGAGATAAAGTTGAATCTAATATCTATTGGCGAATCAAACTACCGTTGAGGGCGCTGTAAATACTTGTTTTCTAGGTTCGAAATTTAGCCACCAGCCTGAGTGGCGCTAGGGCTTTTTGTAAATTTTTGAATGACAACTGGATATTTATATCATTTTGTGAAATAAATTAATAGATTTTCATTTTAAGAGTGATTTAAAGGCTTTTTAAGATGGTAGTGTGTGTGAATGCATTTTTGATTGTTCATTAGGTGTGGCGAATTCAGAAGAACAACTCGTTTTCACCACGAATGATGGAAAAATTTTATGCAAAGATATTTTACTTGTAAGAACAATTATTTTGGTCAAATGAATATGTTTTACACTTGTTGGGATTACTCAAATGACGTAGAATAATATATTTGAAAGTATTTCCTAGATCCATGAGGTTCTGCAGAATTCGTAAATGAATGGTACTACCTCGAAGTGATATCCAATTGAAGCAGAATCATTCGTGTTGCACACATACGACTTCATTGTTTATTAAAGTTTTCCCAAATCAATTTTGAAAGTGGGTGCTCCCTTTCATGAAGATTACGAATAAAATTTGATTGAGAACATTTCATTTAATCATTTCTTCAATCATATGTTGCAAAATGAATAAACGATTCTGAAATTTTTTCCAGTCTTTATTTGTATTTTGTTTGTAATTTTAAAATGTAAATTGTATATATCTTTCATCACACAATATTAAGATAACAATCAAATATAGATAAAATATTTGTTTACAATGGAAAACTTGCCAGAGATGATACCAAAAAGTCAGAAGAGATGTATGTAATTGCCAAGTCAAAGTGAAATGACTAAAACAAAATGCTGACATAAATATAGAACAAACCTTTGAAAATTCATAATTGTTTGAAAACTCATAGGGTCGGTTACTCAAAACTTCGATTGCACCGTTAAATTAATTGAAGCCAACGCAATTCGTTGAAATTTCAAAACGAGTGATTTGATTGGTTCGAATTTACGTAAGGTTTTTAAATCGTACAATTAAAGCTTTGTGAAACCCGCCCATAATCTTTCAAACCCAGTGTCAAGGAGTTCAATTGTTTCTTATTTTTAATGGCATTAGCAAAATTTCAAATCAAATCACCAGTGTTCACTTGTCCCATTGTCTTCAGATACTTCCTCTGCATTTTCAAATCTCACAGATTGCATTTTGAATAGCACATGCACAGCAGATTGTTCTTTTTTACTTAAAGCAGATAATATTGCAGCATTTTTTTCTTCGATTTACACACCACTTTCAAAATTATGGAAATGAGTACACTGAGTTGTTGATTGAGAAATTATATGTTTATCCCTAAGAGTATCATTCCTGGATTCTCTCCTCAATTTATGTTGGGCCATACAAGCCCTATTCATTTCTTCTGGATATTAACTACGTTGCAAGTTTCGAGAAGTCACAGCAGTAGCTTTAAGCTCAGGAGCTTTCATTTGCTGAAATTTTGAACCTGAAAAGATATATAAATAAATATTATGAATTATTCACAAAATTTTTCACAACAGACCTATGACAAGATTATCAATCTGAAAATGATGAGAGAAAACAATCATTTTTCCCATCTTCAATCTTCTCACCCAAGCTTCTCTTTTTTCAATATATCAACGGCATTATAATTCATTCACTCATAATGAAAATATTATTTCACTGGCCAATATTATTCAAATGAATCTTTTTATTTCTGCTCAGTTTCAATATAGCTCCTAACCTGAAATTTAACACATGAATTTGAGAATAATCTTATGTTAACGTATAATTCTCGTATAAATACCTTTCGATAGTTTCTCAGCATCAATTCTACTATTCAGAAAACCTAATAATTTCATCAATCTTCGTATATTAAACGAAAATATCACTAATTTATATTAAAAACCATGTATTTTGAACGGGATTACTCCAAAGTATACTTGTTTTCTTAGGGCGATATTTCGCCGCTAGAGGGAGTTTAGATTTTTGGATTCGCCATATGATTATAAGAGACTTAGGGTTTTTTGAGCGAAAATGTTGGCAGTAATAACGAATTATGTTGGTGAATTTAGTTGTCATTTGTCAATTTAGTCATGTCTTCCACATTGACTTGAGCATCCAGTAATTTTATAATTTTTGTCTAAAATAACAATTATCTTCCAGTTTTCCGGAATAGAAACTGACACCTATCGTTTAAAAATACATTTTAGAAATATTCTAAAACAGAATCCGGTGTAAAAGTCAGGCGAAAGAGATCGACGATTCGAGCGTCTATTGTAAATCTGGTGTGTTGAAATTGAGTTATTTAATCCGTTGTGTTTATGAAAATAGAAGGATTATCAAAAAACATAAGTAATGGAAACTGTTGGAAACCGGATTGAAAATGAAGGAAACAATGTATATGTCAGTGGTCGGTGAGTATTATTTTTGTGGATATCTCATTCTACGAATCGACAGAATTAATGCCAAAATGAATAAATTGCTAGAGGGCTCGAGGTTCTTAGAGCTGGAACAAGTGTTGGATGTAGGCCCAAGAAAATTGTTTAAGTACTTTGATACATCTCTGTCTTCCTGGTATATTCGTTATCAGTTTTCCTTTGCGATTGAAAACTGCAAATATCTGAAATTTCCTTTGCTCAGTAAGGGGAATATTCAAATAACTGCTGTTTGATAAAGAAATAATTCAATAAGATACATAATCCATTAAATTAATACGTGTTAATCTTATGTGATCGTATGCCTAGTTTATATCATTTTTATTTCAAAGCAAATTTTTGATGTGTTTCATTAAAAACATGAATAATAGCTATTAAATTATGTTATTCCCGATAATTCTTAGTAATTTTCTAAAGATTCGAAGTCATGAGCTGGAAAAAAAATTATAACAGCATCGATTTACTAAATAAAATGAAACCTCTACAATTCCAAGGATTGTAGAGATATGATGAATGCACAATCTGGCAACAAAATTGCAAATTGTCACTGTTTGCGCATGCGTAAAATCGGCTTTCAATCTTACTTGTGTAAACTGCATGATTACCCTGGAATAAGTGTTGGATATAGGCTCAAGAAAATTGTTGAAGTACTTTGAGACATCTCTGCCTGCTTCAGTGTGGGGAAGCATAGTGGAATTTTAGATCAAAGTGTATTTGAGGTTGGACGACCTAACGACCTTCCTCTAATCTAATTTTTTTACTCGAAAACTGTTTCTGATATCCAATAACACTACTATATTTTCGAAATCAGTGAAAATATGATCAAGACAGTAGCTAAATGATGAGTTAGTTTGTTCTGTAATTCTGATGGTATTTGTTGCAGGGCTCAAGTTTCCGACAATGAAGAAAATTGTGAAACCAACATGGTCAAAGAAGAAGATGTGGATACTGCTGAACAATTTATCGATTGGAATCGAGTTTACGACAGAGCCGAATTCATATTGAAAGTTGAAGATAACCGCAGTGGACTCAATGAAATTGATGAGAAAAATGGTTCTTTCTCTATCGTGGACGAAAATCCTATAATAAATGAAGTAAATTCACAGCAACATAAGTGCGATATTTGCCAGTCTGCCTTCAGGAACAAATATACTCTCAAAAGACATGTTAACACTATTCATTCAAATTCAGAACGATATGAATGTCACTCATGTGATTTTGCTGTTACTCAGAAGAAATATCGGAGAAACCACATAGATTCAGTTCATTCAAACATGAAACGACACAAGTGTCATTTGTGTGAATATGCTTCAAATCGAAAGAGCAGTCTCAAAGAACACATCAATTCAGTTCATTTATATTTAAAACCTCACAAGTGTCACCTGTGTGATTTTGCTGCTAATCAGAAGGGAAATCTGAAGATACATATAGATGCGGTACATTTAAATTTAAAACAAGAGTGTCATTTGTGTGAATATGCTTCAAATCGAAAAAGCAATCTCAAAGCACACATCGATTCAGTTCATTTAAATTTGAAGGGACACAAGTGTCACTTATGTGATTTTGCTGCTAATCAGAAGAAACATCTGAAATACCACGTAGATTCAGTTCATTTAAACATAAAACGACACAAGTGTCATTTGTGTGAATATGCTTCAAATCTAAAGGACAGGCTCAAAGCACACATTGATTCAGTTCACTTCAACCTGAAGCAGCATAAGTGTGCTTTGTGTGATTTTGCTACTTATCGGAAAAATTATCTGAAATACCACATAGATGCAGTTCATTTAAACTTGAAGGAACACAAGTGTCACTTTTGTGATTTTGCTGCAAATCATAAAATTGGTCTGAAAAACCACATAGATACAGTTCATTTAAACTTAAAACGACACAAGTGTCATTTGTGTGAATTTGCTTCTTATTATAAGAACAATCTCAGAGCACATATCGATTCAGTTCATTTGAATTTAAAACTAAACAAGTGTCACTTATGTGAGTTTGCTTGCAATGACAAGAGTAATCTGAAAAAACATATCGTCTCAGTTCATTCGAACCTGAAGTGACACAAGTGCCATTTATGTAATTTTGCTTGGAATTATAAATTTAGCCTCAAAAGTTATATGATGTTGTTTCATTCAAATTCAGATCAACCCTGAAGTTTGTGTCAATATATGTAAAACTGTACAACATTCTCATTTCATCTGAAATTATAATTAATTTCACTTTTGTGACACAAATTTAAAAGCAACGATTTATAGTTTCCTATTAAATGTTGATGTTTACAAAAATAAATAGTGTGTGGTTTTCATTGCGGATTCTCCTCAGCCCATATGTGTTTATTATGAACATTTATAGTTGAAGTTCTTGAGAAACAGGATCCGAGATTCCAAGAATGGCTGCTTTCAGCAGAAAGAGCAGTTGCAATTCTGATCACAGATCCTGAAATGATCAGATAGCGAATGCCTGAACGGTTAGAACTGTGACTTAAGAGCAGTAAGATATCAATCAAATTTTTTGATTGAGGGATCAGTTGTCCAATTTTTTCGATACTTTGATATTCTTATTAATGGACATGTTCTCTTCAGGTTAGGGCCGGTTTTACAATCAATGGTTACCAATTATGGTTAAGTTACCGACACTCGACAAACATTTTAGGTTATATACATATACATGACTCTATGGTTCTTCAATTGGCGAGTCCAACTACCGTTGAGGGCGCTGTAAATACTTGTTTTCTAGGTTCGAAATTTAGCCACCAGAACAATTATTTTGGTCAAATGAATATGTATTACACTTGTTGAGATTACTCAAATGACGTAGAATAATATATTCGGAAGTATTTCTAGATCCATGAGATTCTGCAGAATTCGTAAATGTATGGTACTACCTCGAAGTGATATCCAATTGAAGTAGAATCATTCATACTGCACACAGGTTCAGATGAATCTGTTGAATTTGGAAACATACGACTTCATTATTTGTTAAAGTTTTCCATTTTTGAAAGTGGGTGCTCCCTTTCATGAAGATTACGAACAAAATTTGATTGAGAACATTTCATTTAATCATTTCTTCAATCATATGTTGCAAAATGAATAAACGATTCTAAAATATTCTCCAGTCTTTATTTGTGTTTTGTTTGTAATTTTAAAATGGAAATGATAAAAATCAAATACAGGGTGTTTCCTTAACATGCGGCAAAAATTCAGGGGGCTGTTCCTTGGACTATTCTAAGAATATTTTGTCCTTTGATGATTTTTGAAAAACCTCTTTGTTTCGAAGATACAGGGCAAACAAAATTTTAGATAATAACATTTTATTATGAAAAATTACATGAAAATTTAACTTAACCTACAAAAACTGTTGAAAATGACCACCTCCAGCCAGCATACAAGCATCCAATCTTCTCCTCATTGACTGCCGAACCCTTTCAAAAACACCAGGATCATTTCTTATTAAGTTACACCCAGCAATGATCCGATTTCGCAAGTCTTCCACATTTTCTACTGGAGTGGTATAAACTAATGATTTTAGATGGCCCCATAGGAACTGGCCGTTTTTTATAGTTGTCAAACACATTTAAAAATAAATTGTACCTACTTAGTAAACACAGTGCGGTACGCATTTTTATTTATACTATTATCAATTTTAAAAATATGAAAAATGTTGTTCGCCCTGTATCTTCGAAACAAAGAGGTTTTTCCAAACACATCAAAGGACAAAATATTCTTAGAATAGTCCAAGTAACAGCTCCCTGAATTTTTGCCGCATGTTTAGGAAACACCCTGTATAGATAAAATATTTGTTTACAATGGAAAATTTGCCAGAGATGACCCCAAAAAGTCAGAAGAGATGTATGTAATTGCCAAGTCAAAGTGAAACGACTAAGTTTGTTTGAAAACTTATAATCTTCCAAACCAAGTGTTTGCAAATTTAGTCAAGGAGTTCAATTGTTTCTTATTTTTAATGGCGTTATCAAAATTTCACATCAAATCACCAGTGTTCACTTGTCCCATTGTCTTCAGATACTTCCTCTGCATTTTCAAATATCACAGATTGCATTTTAAATAGCACATGCACAGCAGATTGTTCCTCTTTACTCAAAGCAGACAATCTTGCAGCATTTTTTTCTTTGATTTACACACCACTTTCAAAATCATGGAAATGAGTACACTGAGTTGTTGATTGAGAAATTATATGTTTATTCCTAAGAGTATCATTCCTGGATTCTCTCCTCAATTTATGTTGGGCCATACAAGCCCTATTCATTTCTTCTGGATATTAACATCAACATTCAGATTTCTTGGACAAATAATGTTTGGAGGTTTATAAATATTTATGACAGAAATGGCACAAAATTTGAAAGAAATGAAAAAGCTCCATCAATTTCCCCTTTCCGAATCTGTTGAAATTCACGAACTGATAATTTTTCAACATAACAAGCTAAACTTATAAAAAATCAATTAATACATAACTTTCAACTGTCCTCTTTCACGAGGATTTTTTTCTGTTGCCGTGTGGGTTTCTTGCAGAAGAATCACTTCGATACCATATGTTCATCAGCTAATTTAGACACGTAATCACACTTGTCTTTCGAAATTCCTTCGATATTCAAATTCAAAATCCACAAATTCTCGCTCTCTGGTCGTGAGGGTTTTCCAAACCGGATACGACCTTCCAGGTGATGATTTTTCGGCACTTCAGATGTTTGAAGACCGCTACGGGACCATAATGAAAGGCAATCATCTCTCATAGATAGATCAAACATGTTATAACACAAGAAAGCAGAATATTTTTCAGGACCAAAAACTAAGACGATTTCTTCTAAATCAGAAGGATTCGTGGGTGGCCAACTTGAATAAAATTGTATGGGCATGACGAAATAGAAGATTTTGCCGACAGAGTTCCTATACTCTGCGTCCTCGGAAATCTCTGGGAGATGCCTCTAGTCAAAAAGATACCCTCCCGGCAACTCCTCGAACTGTCTGAATTCCTAAGCCAATCGTCCGTACTCAAAACAAGACTTGTCTAAGACTATCTCCTTCAATCTTTTCAAACGCGGCCTACGATATTTAACAGGCCAGAATGTTGCCTTAAAACGCGAAGTTGCCGGAATGCCCACATTGGGCTCGAGGTGTTACACGCCAGTTGCAGGTTTCAGTTCTGTGCGGAAGGTGTAAGAGTAAAAGCGTATCCAAAATTCGACAGGGAAGCGTGTAAAGAGGTTTGTGTTTTTTCGCTGTGTGCGTGTGATTGGTTTTTTAATCAACAAGGAAAGTGAAGATAAGTGTTGCAGTTGCAAGATCAGTGTGTATCGGTTCATCATTGAATTTTTCGACTTTAAGTGTTCATATCTGGAAGGAATAATCAACAGGGAGGTTTTTCATTTTAATATTTATTAAAATTTCATTTGGAAATCTTAGATTTGAGTACTCTGTCCCGATTGCAAAAGCAACTATAAGTCCACTAATGAGAAAAGAAGGTGTTAGTATTTAGATTTCCGAAAGATCCCGCTAGGAGAAGAAAATGGCTTAGCGCAATTCATAGAGAAAGTAGTTTTAAAATCAATGAAGACAATTCAGTTTGTATAAAACATTTTGGAGATTCCCATATTTTGAAAAATAACTCTTATCCAACCGCCTAAGGTTCAGTCGTTCAGTTATAAATATACCGCGAAAAATTCCTAAATAATTAACTACTGATGATGCATTTCCTTCAATTTTTCTTTATCAACTGAGTTACATGACGTCTTCAATTACTCCAAAAAGAACTGATCCTGAGGTATGGAGACAAAAATTAGTTGTCCATTATGATTATGCTTACATCGATTGCGACAAACAAGATCAGATCAATTCATTTTCAGACTTTGGTTGTCATTTCAAAAACAAGGCAATTTCCCACTTCTTTTCCAACGTTGAAGAAAAGGACACAGTTCAATTCTACAATATAAATTTCAGAGAGACGTTTTGAAATGTTTATTTACTTGAGATATTTATCACGACAAATTTAATGTTCACTATGTCAGCAGTTTTCTGAAATTTTCTTGAGCAAATTTCCAAAATTTTGAGTAATATCTTCCTTAATAATTATTCTCTAATGGTTAGTGATAGAATCCTAAGAACTGCTCCTTCCGACAGGAAATTACTAACTTTTAGTCGTCAGTTATCAGAATTGTTTTTATTTATTCAGACTTTATTATAGGATTTATTTTATGTTCAAATAAAATATGTTCAGAATTGAATCATTTTCGATAGCGAAATAATATTTTTTTCCTCTTCTGATATTCATCCACCTATTTTATTCGCTTCAGAAAGTAAAATAATTTTCATTCTGATTGTAATTTTGTGGAACTCAATAACACAGCTACCTCCTCGTGGTGAGTTCTGGATTATTTGCGATAAAATATTAAGAAATTATTCGCAAATAAACGAAATGCTGTTTTGTTTTCCTCCCTACAGTTCTTTATTACATTGTGAATTGAAATAAATTCGAAATTATATCGAAAACAGTGCGAATTGCACAAGAAAAACGTATACTGTCTATATCTACGCGTACCACTAGACGCGCTACTCGTAACAACGGCAACGTCTAACCTTCCGGCCTGTTAGATTTGGTAGGCTGTGTTTCAAACCATCGTTGTATAATTTAAACACCA
The DNA here is from genome assembly GCA_038502775.1 of Hippodamia convergens. NCBI lineage: Eukaryota > Metazoa > Arthropoda > Insecta > Coleoptera > Coccinellidae > Hippodamia > Hippodamia convergens. The sequence goes on along the minus strand of CM076612.1, from coordinate 9,559,851 downwards.
CATTGGGGTTTTTGAAGCAATCCCTGAAAGCCCAGTTGCTTCCGATAGAACACGTGATCTTTTCCCAAGGTTCCGAGCAGAGGTAGTTTTTGAATAACACGTTCTTCATGTAATTCACCGTGATCGGAGGGGGTGCACTGGCCTTCTTCATCAAGTAATACAGCGCTTTTTCCAGCAGTTTCTCCAAATCGTGTTCTTTGTAACTCAAAATTATCCGGTAGCCGCAGATAATTCCTTGCTCCACCAGTGCGTCGAGCTTGCTGTCCTTCTTAGGGGGATCTTCTAAAAATACGACAATTGGAACGCTGCAATTTATCCCGGTGGTTAAGAACTTGTTCAAGATTATTTCGTACAAATGCGAGTTCAGATAACTTCCGACGCATATCAAAGTGTTGGCCTCGTTTTTAGCGTCGCCGACACCTGTTTCCTTGGTGAAACATAATCTCACCACACTCGATCCGGCAAATTTCTGAACCATCACTGGTCTTCCAATTTAAATATTTGCCTAGATTGATGGAAGAAGTCGAGAATGAATTTTAGTGAATAAAGGTACCTCAAATGTTCCAGTTTTATCAATAAACTCTCTAAATAGTTTCAGGCTTTCACGACCGGATATATTGACATTAAGAGAGTCTTCCGGGCTTATTGGCCGTGGTCTATTAGGAATTATTTCACCTAACGTTTCGCCCACAACTTTCGGAAATTCAGCGGTCGAGTTACAATCTAAGACCAAGAATCCTCTGAAGATGCCTACCGCAGTTGTGGGCGAAACGTTAGGTGAAATAATTCCTAATAGACCACGGCCAATAAGCCCGGAAGACTCTCTTAATGTCAATAAACTCTCTAGTTATGAAAAGTTTGTAGATTGTTGTTCTTTTACACCTTCCATAATAACTCTTTATGAATTTGTATTTTAAATTTTTAGTTTAGTATATTTATTTGTTACTGAAGTGTTTGTCTCGTGATATCCCTTTGAAACATTTCAATTTCCCCTTTTTTTCCCTAAAGAATGGAGATTGTATCAAAAGAAAACATAAATAATTTGTAACAATGGTATATTGGATTCAATTAAAAAAGTACAAATACAAAATTATTGCATAGTTATCAACAGTCATTAATGTATAAAATATGACAAAGAATAAAGTAAAATTAAAGTTGTTGAGAAATATTCACTAAAAAGTGAAATAATCGAATTAATGACAAACAAACATTACAATGAAGAAACAAATTTCACATCGTTAAGTTCCGGGCAATCAATCGATAGACAATAAATTTTACCCAAGAAACATGAATTATAAAAAAATATCACTTTTCAGGACCGTGTTAAATGCTTTTCAATCAATTTCGCAAACATGATTGAAACTCGTTGTGTCATAAACTCTGAAAATATGAACACACTGGCATATTTTTACTAATTTTATGGATGTACCGTGTGTAGATGTGTATGACCTCATGCACTGCTCAATATTGTCGCTGTAACCTCAATTTTTCTCATTTTATTAGAATCCTTGTCACGATTGGTAATTCTGCGAGGGACGGTGATTATCGTTTAGACTCCTAATTCAATTGAATCCCATTGTCAGCCTTTTTTTTATTCTTTTTTCATTATATCATCGAAGTGATCTTGGAACCTCGAAGTCACCCTTTTGGAAACCGTCACACTCCTGTTAAAGTCTTTCATTACCTGATCAAAAGCGATGAAATCAAAATCGAATCCATTATGCGTTAAAAATCGTTCCGTCCTGGCAATAGTTTCTTCGATCTCTCGGTTAATCGATTCATAACACTCATCTTCGTCTGTGAAATCTTCGTCTATAAAACTGTCGTCAAAGCCCATATCGTACCTCAGCTCTTTCTTGATGATCGGATGGGCGACATTCACCCACTCCATGGACAGGAAGTTTTCCATCGAAGCCGTGTGATAAACAACAAGGAGGTTGTTATAAAAATGCCACGAATCTGGCATCTCATAATTCAGGAATTGCTCGTATATCCTGAATTTTTCTGCCAAAATCAAATCTAAAGCCTCTGTCCATACCTTGTTTTTCAGTTGCGTAATATCGTCGTTTGCCTTCTTTTGGAGAATTTGAAATAACTTTTGGCAAAACTCGCTGGATGAGATTCGAAAGTTCCGATCAGAAAACTCCCATACCATATCTTCCAAATGGGCGTTATTCGTAGGCGGCCAGCTGGAAAAAAGTTGTATCGGCATGACGTAATCGAAGATTTTGCTGATAAAGTTCTTGTACTCTTTGTCCTCGCCAAACTCCGGGAGATGCCTGTAATCGAAAGGATAGTCTTCAGGCGACTCCTCGAACTGTCTGAATTCCTCAGCGAATCGTCCGTACTCGAAGCAGGACTTGTCCAGGACTATCTCCTTCAATCTCTTCAAACCGTCGTTGTACAATTTAAACACCGCGTTGGGGTTTTTCAAGCAATCCTTGAAAACCCAGTTGCTTCCGACAGAACACGTGACCTTTTTCCAAGATTCCGAGAAGAGGTAGTCTTTGAATAATACGTTCTGCATGTAATTCACCGTGATCGGAGGGGGTGCACTGGCTTTTTCCGTCAAGTAATACAACGCTTTTTCCAGCAGTTTTTCCAAGGCGAGTTCTGTGTAACTCGAAATTATCCGGTAGCCAGAGATAATTCCTTGCTCCACCAATGCGTCCAGCTTGGGTTCCTTCTTCGGGGGATCTTCTAAGATTACGACAATTGGAACGCTGCAATTTATCCCGGTGGTTAGGAACTTATTCACGATTCTTTCGTACAAATCCGAGTTCATATATCTTCCGACGAATATCAAAGCGTTCGCATCGTTTTTGGAGTCGCCGATACCTGTCTCCTTGGTGAAACAGAGCCTCACCACATTCGATTCGGCGAATTCCTGAACTATCAGCGGACGTTCGCTGTTCTTCCAATCTAAATATTTGTCGACGCTCTTTTTCAGGAACGCAGTGTGAGGACAGTATTCGGCTTCTTGGGGGAGGGATATAATGCACTTCCAATATATTTTCAAGGTTGGATTGATGGGGTTTTTCTTCACCCCTAAACTTCGATAGCGTTCGTTCAAAATTTGAGCTAACTTGAGCATGTCCACTTTGATTTCCTTTTCCTCGTAGTCCCACATTTTAGACTTTTTCAAAGGTTTATTTTGGAGCGCATCGTTTATGTACGACGGCAAGCCGTAGGCTGCTGCTCCTTCTTCTATGGTAGCTGGTATTGAGCGAGCTAGGAACATACTGAAGGCTTTTCTTTCCCTTTCTTTCTTGTGAACGTATTGTCTCCATTTGGTTACGAATTTCGTCAGCATTCTCTTTTGTATCCTCGACCTCAGATTCTCTAATTTTTCTGCTGTTACTTTTCTCGCTACTTCGTCCACTACCTCTGTCAGTAAACCTTCTACCTCACACTCGATAGATTCGTCATTAGTTTCTTTACGAGGTGACTCGATTTCCAACTCTTCTTCATTTCCGTTTGTAAAGAATTGTTTCATAGCAAGATTGGGATCCAACTCTTCGTAAGAATTTTGCTCTTAGTGCGAAACCTTGAAGAATAAAAAAGTTAAAACAAAAATTAAACAACTCTCCGAAAATTTCAATTCAAATATAAATTACACATTTTCAGCAATTTCATTGATGTCTCATTTTGTTTCAGTATTTTCGAAAACATTTTGTGTGATTTAGTTGCAAATTTAAAGAGTTGATTTTGATAGCCTTAAAAATCATATGGACTGCCTTACTTGATGCTGAATGACCCTCAACAGTCGTTCCTTCTCTGGACACATGTCAGGACATGTCCCTTTCAAAAAGCCATCAGTGGCACCATTCTGTTTTCGTAAAATTCATAAAATTTTATCCCGAGCATCTTAAACTTTGTATTTCTCTTCAATCGTGTGTGCAGGCTGATGTATTATTTCTAGAAATTCTTGATAGTCTTTGTTCTTAGGGAATACAATTGATTTATTTTTTTTATTATGACCTTTTCTTTATCTACAGGCACTCGTCTTTCGACCGCTTTTCTAAGTTTGTGTTTGTCCACTACTGTAAATAAATTTAATGAGCACTCAAAACCCTGGAATGATTAATGATTTACTTCACCTTCTCGCCTAATATTGCTTTTATTGACGAATGCTAATGAGGGGCCTCCTCCCATGGCATCTAATTCTTTTATTACTTCATCAGACATATTTAAGTGTTCTTTCGCCGATTTCTCTTTTTTACTTTGTTTCTTTTCCGTAACAACAGATGCGTCCCTCGAAATACAAATTTTTTATCATCGTAGACATTGCCATGTTTGAAAACGTTCTCTATCGCTTCTTCTCCCCCATACTCAACAGATATATTTCGAGAAACAGTTCTAAGCACAATTCTTTTCACACTTCTGAATTTTCGAAAGTGATTTTTAGCAGCTTCTCTCTTCAAAAGAGTCTCAGGTACTTGCTTACAACTACAAATCAGACGAGTTAATGGAATAATATATAAAATTAATTATTTATATTACATAATTTCATGCACTGTCTTATGCATTTCGATGTCCGAAAAAGAATTATCCTTTGAATTATCAATGAAAAATATATAAATCGATTTGAATTAAACTGAGGTGTCAATCCATCTGTAAACATAAACAAAAATCTCTGAATTCTCTGAACCTAACCAAGACAGTGGGAGACGTTGACTTGACGTTGACGTTATGGAGGATAGATTTGGCGCAAAATTGTAGAGTTCATAGATTTCATGATATTTTTCGAAAGAACGAGTGAAGATAACATGAATATAAATTTTGAAGAGAAGATGCGTTAATACACTATGTTCGAATGAGTATTATCGTAATATGGCCTAAAGCATTTTTCTAGAAAGAAAAAATTACTGCTACCATCTTTAGTTCCATAGCTTGTAGCCCAAATTGGCAGTTGCCTATCATGAAAGATTACTTTTGTTGCACACAGATCAGAAAAATTTGAATTTACCTCCAAGGATTTCAATCAAGTTCCGTATCAGGGTCTAGTGTTTTCGAAGTAATTGTTGGTGATGAATCAAAACGATCCCTCAGTATCTACTTTCAGCTCTAGTCCCCAGTTGAAATTTTTTATTAAAAAAAGATGTGTACAACAAGTAACAAATTCCACACAGAACATAACTGACTAATGCCTCAACACTATATAAAAAATTTATATATCATCTACGAAGTTCTGGAATAGGGGCTCTACTCCCTAGTTGAAACGTTTTATTAAAATATGATGAATTTGACCTCTTTTTTTCATTTATTCATTTCTTACTTTATTTTTTACTTTATTTATTCATTTGTACACACATTCGTTAATACTATTCAACATAAGTTGAATTGATTCGTTACAATCTTCAGAAAATGCTTTCGAAAGATTTGAAACTAACATGACCACCAGAGATTCGTCTTCAATGCTAATTTCTGGAACAAAATATTGACAACATGAAAATGCTGAAAAATAAAAATAGCTTAAACAATACCAGAAGCGAAAAAAACCGAATTCAAATTATATCAGAGCATGAATGTATGGGAAAATTACTACTGTCTATAGGCTATAGGTACATCTTCATGAAAACAATTATCACAACAACAACAATTATTACCATCAGGAGTATAATGAACTAAGCAACAAACTTTAGGTATTCAAAAATGAATAAAATTAACATCAAAACAAAATAAGAATCAAACGAAAAACCAAGCCTTAAATTATTTGAAAAAAGTTCAATATCTATGTCTAAGTCAAAATTGAATCAAATATGGAGGAAAAAGTACTTACAGGTGCTTCTTCAGTAGCTACCACCTTAATAACAAATATCAGTAACCTCTCATCTTTATAAATGTAGGAACCACCCCTTCCTTTTAATTTTTTCCCGCGAAAATTTTCCAAAAGAGCCATAGAGTAATTTTGTATCATCAAAACGTTTAGTCATGCGCACTGTCAGTTCGTTCCATTTTGTTGCATTTCTTTTTATCATATTTCGTCGAGATTTGAATATTGAGATCCATCTTTAATTGTGTGTTTTATAATATTTAATTTCATCTTAAAATTCACGTAGAAATCGAAAGTTTGGTAATTACCATTGACTTATTACACATGGATCATAGATATAGATATCTATGACATGGACTCATTGTCACGTGACTTAGGAAATCCCAGGTAATATTCAAAAGAGAAGGGAGGACTTATGCAGATCCCATGAAACGAACATAAACCGATTTCAAGCGAATAACCAGTAATGACCGCGGTTATCTACGGTCCTGCCTGCGGTTATCTAAGGTTATAGTCTTCAGGGATATTCCTCGTAAAATGATTATAACCTATATACAATGACCGAAGTTGCTTGAATGCAGTTGGTCCTAGTTGGTAATTACCATAGAGATAGTATAGAAGGAGACGCTGTTGCATTCAACCATAGAGATAGTATAGAAGGAGACGCTGTTGCATTCAACGATTTCCACATAAAACGGGTCCACTGGGGGGGGCAAAGTGTCGTACCAATGTGGCGGTTTCGGCCACAGAACCACAAATTGGACAGGGTCGGACTAAATAAATTACAGGCTAATTTATGGATGAAGCAGAATAAACATCATGATTTTAAATATTTATGAAATAAAAATGAATTTCAACGGTTTATATACTAAAACAATACTAAACTTATTTTGAGAACATTTTTAAGGGAGATTCAATTGTTTTGAGTTTTTCTAATGTAAGGGAAAATTTTGTTTTCTTTCATTAGCAGAAACAACTAGTGATATTCAATAACATCTCTGGAAGTTGTACCCGTTAACGTTCCTTCAAATATTGAGCTACTTCTTCCATCAGTTTGTATAGGTGGAAGATCAACAATTTTTTCCTTATATTAAAAACAGCTAGATTTTTTATTATAGAATACCTACCCTCTTTTTGGTTTGAATAGGCAAAGTACAGATTTTGTATAAGGTGAAAAATTTATTTGAAATATAAATAATGAATATAAAAAATTATATAATATACATATACATATATATTAAAATGTGTAAACCTAGTTAAAAAAATTTATATTTCCAATTTATATTATGACAGGAAACTTTTACATGAAATCTTTGAAATATCTGAATGTTCCCAACATTCTCTCATATTCAATAACTAAGTTCTCCTTTCACAAACAAAAAATTTACTCGATTAACAGTTTTACTGTCCCTCAAACAGTACAATTTTGTTATTTTGGTGCCTAATACCAGTTGATTTGCCAACTTTATACTTAAAGAGAGAAATCATTCTTATATTGTAATATTTCTTTTTAATGCTTTTGATCAATAATAATCGGTGATTATCCAAAAAACACTGATCAAAATTGTGATCAATTAAAAATGAAAAGATGTTTGATGAAACAACTTTATTAAATATCCTATTATTAATGCTTGTAATTGACACACAGTTTTGACCAACTATAATGATTTCTCGCTTCATGATTTTTTCGGTCTTTAAGCAAATTTTGATGACATCCTCTGAAGGGTATTGAAGTCCCTTTACATTCTTCAAATCTCTAAATGAATATAAAAAGGAATCTCTAGTATCAGACATCAAATCTACTTAAACCGACCCTGTACATTGTTGATATTAACCTATGAAATGTAATTCCTGATGATTTCTCCTAATCCACGCCATCCCGGCTACAGCAACTTCTCACAGCACAAGAAACCATTTTGTTCAATTAGTTCAACGAAGATTGTCCTTCAAATATAAATAATTTTCACAAAACTCACAACCGAACACGAAACATCAAGGTCAACGACCGCTTGACAAATGTGTCGTACCAATGTGGCGGACCTGGTCCCGTTTTAGTCACGAAATCGCATCTCCCCTTATATTATCTCTATGCATTCAACGATTTCCACATAAAACGGGTACACTGGGCGGGGCAAAGTGTCGTACCAATGTGGCGGTTTCGGCCACAGAACCACAAATTGGACAGGGTCGGAGTAAATAAATTACAGGCTCATTTATGGATGAAGCAGAATAAACATCATGATTTTTAACATTCATAAAATAAAAATGAATTTCAACAGTTTAAAAACTAAAACAATACTTATTTCATTTTGAGAACATTTTTAATGGAGATTGAATTCTTCTGAGTTTTTCTAATGTTAAGGGAATTTTGTCTTTTTTAATTAGCAGAAACAACTAGTGATATTCAATAACATCTTCGGAAGTTGTACTCGTTAACGTTCCTTCAAATATTGAGCTACTTCTTCCATCATGACTCAGTTTGTATAGGTGGAAGATCAACAATTTTTTCCTTATATTAATAACAGCTAGATTTTTTATTATAGAATACCTACCCTTCCTTTGGTTTCAAGGATATATACACGAGTAGATATTACGTTCTCGTATGGTAGGTTCTCGTATAATAATAGGCAAAGTGTAGATTTTGTATAAGGTGAAAAATTTATTTAAAATATAAATGATGAATATAAAAAATTATATAATATACATATACATATATATTAAAATATGTACACCTAGTTAAAAAAAAAATATATTTCCAATTTATATGATGACAGGAAACTTTTACATCAAATCTTAGAAATATTTGAATGTTCCAAACATTCTATCATATTCAATAACTGAGTTCTCCTTTCACAAACAAAAATTTTACCCAATTAACAGTTTTACTGTCCCTTAAACAGTACAATTTTGTTATTTTGGTGCCTAATACTAGTTGATTTGTCAACTTTATACTTGAAGAGAGAAATCATTCTTATATTGTAATATTTCTTTATTATGCTTCTGATCAATAATAATCGATGATTATCCAAAAAACTGATCAAAATTGTGATCAATTAAAAATGAGAAGATGTTTGATGAAACAAATTCATTAAATATCCTATTATTAATAGTTGTAATTGAAACACAGTTTTGACCAGCTATAATGATTTCTCGCTCCATGATTTTTTCGGTCTTTAAGCAAATTTTGATGACATCCTCTGAAGGGTATTGAAGACCCTTTTTATTCTTCAAATCTCTAAATGAATATAAAAAGGAATTCCTAGTATCAGACATCAAATCTACTTAAACCGACCCTGTACATTGTTGATATTAACCTATGAAATGTAATTCCTGATGATTTCTTCTTATCCACGCCATCCCGGCTACAGCAACTTCTCACAGCACAAGAAACCATTTTGTTCAATTAGTTCTACAAAGATTGTCCTTCAAATATAAATAATTTTCACAAAACTCACAACCGAACACGAAACATCAGGGTTAACGACCGCTTGACAAATGTGTCGTACCAATGTGGCGGACCTGGTCCCGTTTTAGTTACGAAATCGCTCCTCCTCTTATACTATCTCTATGGTAATTACCAATGAGGACCAGGTTATTCGCTTGAAATCGGTTATAGAGGTACCAAATGGTCAAAATGGCGGAACCTTCTATGCGCAAGCGCAATAGTAGCTTTCGTTAGTCAAAAAACCGATTTTTCAAATATTCTGATCAATTTTATAAGTATTGAATGAAGAAAGTTCTCCAAGTATCATCAAATGATTTTTATTATTCTGGTTAGCGCTTTCAGCTAATTGCCATCCTCAGTACCTTCGTCAGATAGATATGAAAGGTACAATCATTAAATCAGTCTTTAACCAGCCATATGAGCAATCATTGACTTTTTCTCAAAATTATAAATTATTAGCTAAGGAATGTGAAATTCTGGTAGATAAAAAATTAGGGTTATGTCAAAATTTTGTCCAAATTTGTCAAAATTTCCATAATTTTTGAAACATTTGAATTACTAAGAGAAAAGTGATCTGCGTATCGCAAAGGGCAGGTTTTTTGCCCTCAATTTGCAGTTCAATTTTCTGTTTGAAATATTTCGTTATAATAATTTTTTCGTATGGTCTAGCACGCCATGCGTTATATTGAAAAATAATGTCTCCACAATTAACTTGACATGAATTATTTAATGTTGTTGTCCCCAACGACTAGTTTAATTTTTCTGATGGATTAATCTATGAAACTTTTTCAGAAGGTGCAAGTTGCAAGGTCATATGGGCAGGCCTTTTTACAGAGCTTGTCGTGATTGCTCATTCGCTGTTTCTAACTTCCCAAGGGGAGGTAAAGGAAACCGGCTTCAGCCATTCAGAATCACGAATCATTGAACATTTCGAGAGAGGCATCTTGGTTTTTATGTGTGAAGCTGTGAAGTGAAGAGATTTAAACAATAGTTCAAGGTAGGCTCTCGAGCCGACCGTAACGAAGGGCCTATAATATATAAAGTCCCTTCGCAGCTTCACACATAAAAACCAAGATCTCTCTCTCGAAATGTACAATGATTCGTGATTCTGAATGGCTGTAGCCGGTTTCCTTTACCTCCCCTTGGGAAGTTAGAAACAGCGAATGAGCAATCACGACAAGCTCTGTAAAAAGGCCTGCCCATATGACCTTGCAACTTGCACCTTCTGAACAGAAAGTGAATTGAAAAAGCGAAAAAAATTTAAAAACCGTTTTTTATCAAACGCGCGTTTGTATGTGAACGGAATCATTGAATCCCTTCTTTCTTGAAATGCGTGATAACAAACGCGATGATACGCGATGAAGTGATGCAATGATAATCCGGCGGGTCACAGTGCACTTCCGTGATATTTCAATGTTAACGGACGTGATAAAATACTGATAGCGTGCAAACGTATAAAGTTGGTGGATAGGTAAACGAGATGAACCTATATTTTTTCACTGAATGTCACGGTAGAGTACGCGGGACATTGTCCAAAAATCAAATTTAGTTCAAACTTCGCAATCTCAGTTTATTCAACTTTATGGGTCTCTTTACATCGTCCAGATCAAAAACATGCTTCCTTCACTCAACCATGTCGAACTTTAATTGAAATCTAAATTAGTTTATTTTGCAGTTAAATTAGGAACTGCGAACATTTTAAACTATTCGGTAGGTACCGCTTTATATCAGGAAATTAATGAATGAGTTATGAAATTTATAATTTATGTTAACTGTTAATGAGAAGAAGTCAAGAATATTTATATTATTTTTTTTTTCTGTACGGTTCCGTTTTTCTTCAGAACTTTTTTCATATGTGTTGATTTCGTAAGAATGCTACACGAAATTTTCATCACATATATGTATAGGGAATTTTTCCATAAATATGTATTCGTGATGTGTGGAAAAATAGCCAATCAGAGGCTGTTTACGCTCAGCCGAAATTTCCTCTACACGATAGATTTTGAATTCCGAATTATTTAAAAATTACTCAAGGTGACAATGGCTACCTATATCATTTTCTGAAACTTTTAATCATGTTCGTTAGATATATAGAGCGTTATGTTAAGTGGTACTTTGAACTACTCATGTTATAATCAAATATTCGAAACTTTATGTATGTATCTTCGTTCTGCATAATGTATACATTCAAAACTGAATAATTTATCAAATCTTTTCATTCACGTGAACCTTTTGATATTCGATAAATCTATTATTATAAGTCAACAAGGGGTGGGAATTCGAAAAAATTTCATAGATTAATCCATCAGAAAAATTAAACTAGTCGTTGGGGACAACAACATTAAATAATTCATGACAAGTTAACTGTGCAGACATTATTTTTCAGTATAACGCATGGCGTGCTAGACCATACGAAAAATTATTATTACGAAATATTTCAAACAGAAAATTGAACTGCAAATTGAGGACAAAAACCTACCCTTGCGCTACGCAGATCACTTTTCTTTAGTAATTCAAATGTTTCAAAAATTATGGAAATTTTGACAAATTTGGACAAAATTTTGACATAACCCTAATTTTTTATCTACCAGAATTTCACATTCCTTAGCTAATAATTTATAATTTTGAGAAAAAGTCAATGATTGCTCATATGGCTGGTTAAAGACTGATTTAATGATTGTACCTTTCATATCTATCTGACGAAGGTACTGAGGATGGCAATTAGCTGAAAGCGCTAACCAGAATAATAAAAATCATTTGATGATACTTGGAGAACTTTCTTCATTCAATACTTATAAAATTTATCAGAATATTCGAAAAATCGGTTTTTTGACTAACGAAAGCTATAATTGCGCTTGCGCATAGAAGGTTCCGCCATTTTGACCATTTGGTACCTCTACATGATACTAAAACTACAGTTGTTGTAGTATCATGGTACCTCTATTGTCGTTTCATGGGATCTGCATAAGTCCTCCCTTCTCTTATGAATATTGCCTGGGATTTCCTTAGTCACGTGACAATGAGTCCATGTCATAGATATCTATATCTATGGTCCATGTGTAATAAGTCAATGGTAATTACCAAACTTTCGATTTCTACGTGAATTTTAAGATAAAATTAAATATTATAAAACACAAAATTAAATATGGATCTCAATATTCAAATCTCGACGAAATATGATAAGAAGAAATGCAACAAAATGGAACGAACTGACAGAGCGCATGACTAAACGTTTTAATGATTTCTTCGAGAATTGAAGATTGAGATCCATGGTTAATTGTGTGTTTTATATTATTTTATTTTTTCTTAAAATTCACGTAGAAATCGAAAGTTTGGTAATTACCATTGATTTATTACACATGGACCATAGATATAGATATCTATGATATGGACTCATTGTCACGTGACTAAGGAAATCCCAGGCAATATTCATAAGAGAAGGGAGGACTTATGCAGATCCCATGAAACGAACAGAGAGGTACCAAATGGACAAAATGGCGGAACCTTCTATGCGCAAGCGCAATTGTAGCTTTCGTTAATCAACAAACCGATTTTTCTAATATTCTGATCAATTTTATAAGTATTGAATGAAGAAAGTATTCCAAGTATCATCAAATAATTTTTATTATTCAGGTTAGCGCTTTCAGCTAATTGCCATCCTCAGTACCTTTGTCAGAACAGATATGAAAGGTACAATAATTAAATCAGTCCCTAACCAGCCATATTGACTATATGAAATTCTGGTACATAAACAATTAGGGTTATGTCAAAATTTTGTCCAAATTTCCATAATTTTTGAAACATTTGAATTACTAAGAGAAAAGTGATCTGCGTAGAGTATAATGGCAAGTTTTTACTTTCATCTTCCTTATGCCGTTCAATTTTCCATTTGTAATATTTTGTAATAATAATATTTCGTATAGTGTAGCACGCCATGCGTTATACTGAAAAATAATATCTCCACAATCAACTTGACATGAAATATTTAATGTTGTTGTCCTCCAACGACCAGGTTTAATTTTTCTGATGGGGTAATCTATGAATTTTTTTTGAGTTCTCACCCTTGTTTACTCAGAATAATAGATTTATCAAATATCAAAAGGTTTACGTAAATGTCCATGAAAGGATTTGATAAATTATTCAGTTTTGAATTTATACATTATACAGAACGAAGATACATACATAAAGTTTGGAATATTTGATTATAACATGAGTAGTTCAAGTACCACTTTACATCACACTCTATATATCGAACGAACATCATTAACAGTTTCAGAAAATGATATAGGTAGCCATTGTCACCTTGAGTAATTTTTAAATAATTCGGAATTCAAAATCTATCGAGTAGAGGAAATTTCGGCTGAGCGTAAACAGCCTATGATTGGCTATTTTTCCACACATCACGAATACATATTTATATAAAAATTCCCTATACATATATGTGATGAAAATTTCGTGTAGCATTCTTACGAATATCAACACATATGAAAAAGTTCTGAAGAAAAACGGAACCGTACAGAAAAAAATAATATGAATATTCTTGACTTCTCATTAACAGTTAACATAAATTATAAAATTTCATAACTCATTCATTAATTTCCTGATATAAAGCGGTACCTATCGAATAGTTTAAAAAATGTTTACAGTACCTAATTTGAATGTAAAAGAAGCTATTTTAGTTTTCAATCAGAGTTCGACATAGTTGAATAAAAGGAAGCATGTTTTGAGAGATGAATCTGACAAAGCTGCATGTTATATAAGTCGTCCTCATGAACACTCCCCTGAATAATTATGAAGGCTCTCGGTATCGATTCTCTAGACCTCAAAGGTCGATCCACACATTTCAGTACTCTACCGTGACATTCAGTGAAAAAAAAAATAGGTTCATCTCGTTTACCTATCGAACTTTATACGTTTGCACACTATCAGTATTTTATCACGTCCGTTAACATTGAAATATCACGGAAGTGCACTGTGACCCGCCGGATTATCATTGCATCACTTCATCGCGTATCATCGATTCGCGCATTTGTTATCATGCATTTCAAGAAAGAAGTGATTCAATGATTCCGTTCACATACAAACGCGCGTTTGATAAAAAACGGTTTTTAATTTTTTTTCGCTTTTTCAATTCACTTTTCGTTCAGAAGGTGCAAGTTGCAAGGTCATATGGGCAGGCCTTTTTACAGAGCTTGTCGTGATTGCTCATTCGCTGTTTCTAACTTTCCAAGGGGAGGTAAAGGAAACCGGCTACAACCATTCAGAATCACGAATCATTGTACATTTCGAGAGAGAGATCTTGGTTTTATGTGTGAAGCTGTGAAGTGAAGAGATTTAAACAATAGTTCAAGGTAGGCTCTCTCGAAGGGTCTATAATCTATAGGAGATTCAACTTCATCTCGAAACCACCTAGCGGCAAAAATTTCAAACTAATTGTGAGTATCCCTTACTTTGAGATTGTACTGATTTCACAGTGATTGTTCGTGTATTTACTTTTTCTACAGTTGTTGGTGAGACTTGAAAGCTTCAAAGTTCATTTTCTACTTCTCGTTGATTTATTTGTGTTTGAAAATGAATTATATAAGAAGCAATATTCCGAAAATCGGAGTTTAATGTTGTATTTATGGATGTAAACGTCGTGCTAACAAGGACCATGTTAAATGCTGAAAAGAAATGCAGTTCCTACAAAAAAACTTCCTAAGGGATCTCATGAAACCACTACCATACAGAAAAGACCGACTATAATCAAATATGAGCCTGCATAGCCAATTGTAATTACTTTTATTTGCATAATGTTCTTTTCAATTAAAAGTAATTCATTTTCTGTTGAAAACCAATTATGGATCAATGGGAGATCCAGAAATTGACAAAGAGCTCCCTACACAGGTAAAGAACTGAAATATTCTCATAGTCATTATATTCAAGTTATAATTTCAGGAAATATCCAGAACAACCGACGAACGGTTGGCTGCGGAAGCTTAATGTGGTTTGGCAAAAGTATGAAGATGTTGCAGTTGATAGTTTGAAAATTCGGAAAATATGTGACAATACAATAACTGACAAAAATTTAAAGAGCATAACAGGGATGAATTCTTTTCATATGCTAGACACAAGCAAGAAATTCTGCAGAAGTGAATATGTCAACTTCGATTTTTTCAGATGATACGTTTTGAAAGTAATTCCTTATCAGTATGTACTGTCCAAATATCTTTTGATTACTTTGTTCATAAATTTTACTTCATAGTGTCCAAATTATATATACCAAGTGAGCCCAAGGTGTGTACCAAGCTTTCTGGGGTCAATAGTACATTGAAAAATAAGTAAAGTTTGTTAAACTCATGGACCAAAATGCATATTGAGGGAGATATATCCTTTCAAAGTTGATGAAATTAAAAAATTCTCTGCATAACTTCTGAACGGTGAATGCCACCAGATTAAAATTTCGTGTATAAATGTCCCTGAATACATTTTTTTATTACACTTCTACATTTCTGATACTTTCACCCTCAGAAAGCTTGGAATACATTTTTGACTCACCTTGTATACAAATGTCTTCTAGTTCTTTAAAAAAATTGAAAGTATAAAGGTATGTCAGAATAGAAAACCTGGATGGTTGTAATTGTTTAACATATGTTATTTCATTGGCAATTGTTCAATTATGGGAATAAATTTATTGTTTATTTGTTTTGAAAATTTGTTTCATCTTCATGTTAACAAGGATTTATAAGTGTCTTCAGTTACTTGACGAAAGTTTTCATGAAATTTGATACAGATATAAAATCCCAATTACATGTTTCTTATTTTGCATTATGACCATTACATCCCATAATAACACCAGCAATTTACGGGACCCAAGCCTTTGTGATTGCTTTTCCTATAATGTTAAGTAAATGAAAACTATTTTCATAATTTATTTGTACCCATCTTCTAAGACACTCCTACTTTTTGGAACGGCTCCCAAATATGTGAATTATTCACTTAAAGTAAGGAATACTCTAGTTTCGTATGAATCCATCATTCAACTTAAGAATATATTATATTATGATATATTAACTCGCTCAAAGATCTTCATAAACAAGAAAGTACAACACAAAGTGTTTCAGCAAACTCAATGTTTACAGAGGGCGCAACCTACCCTTGAATTGCGTATAAGGCCGGTCCACACTATTCGCGCTGCCCGCTCTTTTGTCCTTGTCTAAAATGCTGGTGTGGCTCGACTGACTCGCGGCATATTTTGGAAATAAGTGTGCTAAGTATCTGTAAAACAAGGCATACAATTACAATTTGAGTCTAAGCCAAATCTGTGCGAACGGCACTATATCTTCATTCTGGTTATGTCGTCAACTACGTCTTTGACTGCTATTATTGGGTTTTCTGTTTCTTTTGGTGATTCCAAGCATGGTTCTATCCACAGCTACTTTCAGCTTCTCCGCTGACTTTATTATCAAATTCAGAGTTTTCTGCAATTTTCCAAAAGCTGCCCTGAAACCTTTTCTACGCTATTTCTCGTGCGTTTGATTGTTCTTACCAATTTGTATTCGCACATACGCGTCTCTTTCATCTCTCTACTAGATGGGTAGTCATTTACTTGAATTTATTCGGGGAAATGTCAGTGTTTGTACCAAACGAACATTGTTTTCAAACGTTTGAAAAACTTTTTTGAAAAGATTTGGAACGTTCGAAAACCATGGAGGTAAAGAAAGTGGAGGGGGCATAACGTTTGAAAAGTGTCACCAAAACAAATCCGGATTTGGCAAACCAAGATGGCCGACTTCGAGGTATTTTAAACTGTAGGTTCTGCAATTTTGGCCTTATTTATTATTCGTTCGTTGGTTTTGGCAGCTGTATGTAGTGAAAAAACATATAAGAAATGGTTTCTTGTACAGCATATGCTGATCTTACTCGAAAATTAATGGTGAAAAGCTGAATTTTTTGACGTTTGTTAATACATGGTTTAATTATTGTTGCATACAACTTTAATTGATAGGGGTACACGAGATAATTTACCAATTTGTTTCATTGCATATTATCTGAATTTGTATGTACCTTAATTGAAAAAATAGGATGTATAATTAGTTACAGGAACATTCCGTACGTAATTCAACTCACTAATTCATTAAAAGCAATTGTTTATGATATTTTGACTCGTTGATTTGTTTCGATCATTATTTATTCATCTTTAGGTCATTAAAAGAGAATCGAACAAACTTCGAATTGTAAAAATTCAAATATACAAAATTCCCGCCACAAATTTGGCTCAGCAACATGGCGGATTTTTGGTGACATTTTCATAGCAAGGGAAACATAGGATATGCTACCTCCCCTTCTTCTACCTCCATGTCGAAAACAATTGCTCGTTTAGTATAAATACGCCTTCAATAGTACTATCTATATTAGTTGGGACAACACCCACTAGAGGCGCTGCATGCGTGTGGTGCAATCATAGAACGTCCATATTCATGTTCTATGGGGGCAACGAAACCACAGAGTATCTATCCTTTGGATAGATATTCTGTGACGAAACTAGTCCGTTGGAACAAACCTAAAATTTTAGCAATCTATGATCCCGTTATTTTGGCAGATTAACCTATAATCCCTTTTTCTTTTTTGAAATGTAACTAACCTAATTTGTTATGGTATAAATTCTTCATACAAACTGTTTTCATTTCCACTATTTCCTCAACTTGGAATATTTAGTTCATCAAGGGATCATGGGACAAAAAAAAAAGATCGCTTAGTCAAGGAGTTTCCTCCGTTCAGACGAAAAATATCAGATATTCGAGTACCCAGCCAAATATTAATGAAACCTTCACTAGAGGAGGACCTAGTATAAATGAGGATGAACTAAATGACCAAGCTAATGAAGTTGTTCGTTTTATTCTTTACAGAATGGGTCAGAAACATATCAAAGAAGCAGAGGGTAGAAATTTTGATCGTGTCTTGGAAACAGTTTCTAGTATCTTGGAGAAGGTGACCAGTGAATAACGTTTACTTGTAATAGTCTGAACGTTTTCTTTATTCAGGTATATGGTTTCAAAATGATTTTTTGTGATGGTGGTACCAAGTTCTATATTATTAGCAATAACCTTCCTCATGTTGAGGAAGATGTTGCCGAACATGAATTATCTGAAGTCCCAAAAGATGCAAAGAAAATTTGATTGCTGCTTATTTTAATTCACATCTACATGTCTGCAAATTCTGTTACCCAAAGTTAGTGGGCAAGATCAAGTTGTTTGACAAGTGTTC
The DNA here is from genome assembly GCA_038502775.1 of Hippodamia convergens. Lineage (NCBI taxonomy): Eukaryota > Metazoa > Arthropoda > Insecta > Coleoptera > Coccinellidae > Hippodamia > Hippodamia convergens. Next base: position 9,541,384 of record CM076612.1, on the reverse strand, counting down.
TTGAAATAATTGGTGAATATCTCTTTCAGCCTCATTGTACTCTTTTCTAAGATCTTTGCACATTGATCCAGAGGGGCGTCATGAAATTTTTTGGCGATGTTAAAGAATATATAAATTCAACACTTCCCAAACAACATTTTTTGAATATTGAAAAGGATGCAGTATCTCAAGATATTTCTTATGCATGGGGAGAAAGGGCAGAAAAGAATTTTCCAAAATGGAAATCCTTGAACTTGTTTGTAAGGTGAGCATTTGCATATACAGGATTGTCAATTTGCACTTGAGGACATTTTGGAGAACTATGATGGTTACATTCCAGAGACAAAGACAATACACAGAAACCTGAATGAAGTATATGGTAAAGAATTGTTCTTCACCGGAAAAACCAATCAGTACAGAAAAACCATGAAGGAAAGATGATGTTGCCTATTCTCCCTTGCACTACAAGTTTTTCTCTGTTTCAAGAAAAAATATATAATTCCTTCATGCATTTAGTGGCTGCGACACTACATCATCATTTTTCGGTAAAGGAAAGTGAAATTCCTAAAGACGTTGGAAATCAACTTAAACCTGCTGAAAGCAGCAGAAGTGTTCAGCAAATCTAATGCTACTGCCGATGAGGTTGATGAGGCAGGAAAGAAATGCATAACAGCCCTTTATGGAAATGATTCCAAGCAATTAAATGTATCGCGCTATGGGATGTTCAATTACTTATTAACCAAGACCTCATTTAATCTTGGCTCTTTGCCTCCAACTAAAGGAGCTGCTCGACAGCAATCCCTGAGGATGTATTTACAGGTAAGTCATAGTGTGAGTTACTAGTTTATGACGGTTGTTTTAATAATGAAATTTGAATACATTTGTTAAAAATTGAGCCCCTCAGACGTCATCCTCAACTACGCCTATGGTCCGAACGCACCGAAACGTCGAGACGATTTCTCATTTCTATGAACAGTCTAGTTAACCTAATTCTATTCTATGTTAATCAGTTGACAGATCGACTCATGCTCGTTATTAATTGTATCAATTAATCAATTCCTTTCTGTGTCGACTCTCTCTGAAGATCAGACCTCTCTTGTGAAATTAGAATTCTCAAAAAGTCACCTCGCAAATTAATTGTACATCTCGTTCATTTTTGGAAGCAATCAATTAGGTAAGTGAGCATTTCTCAAAGTCATCTCCCATTAATGCATATTTAATGTTATTTTCCTGCTTTTTATAAAGTTTGAAAATGTGTCCACGTTTTAGATCATAAAAATCAATAAAAATACTGGTAATCCTCTCTCACTTTACTCTCAGAAAATCTCTATTACATTTAACTAATGGTATTGACTCCTCTAAGATACATATTTTGATATATTTTGCTGTTCTCATGATTTTTCAGATTTCTCTAGACTTCTCACAGTGGAAATAATAATTGATTGCTCCAGAAATGAACATTATTTGTGGTAATGAGTTTTGATTCATTATATTCTCATGTGCACCTCATTATCTCAATGTAGTCATCTCATTTCTCAATCATGCACTTCTCATTACACTTGCTAATTCTTGTTCTCGAGTTTCAGATGAATGAACGATCTCAAGCGTAAGGGTGAATCATGGAATCAGTCTTCTCTCTCAATAAAATCAAGTCAACTTCTCTGAAGTATTTGAACGATCAAGTAATTCACACATTGAACCTGATTGACAGTCTCAATCCCTGCTTCACCTTGAGCAGTCTCCTCAAATATTGCCCACATGATTAAATTGGTATGATCTCCTCATTATAACTAAGAAATTCTCAAGTTCATTCATCGGAAACACTTGGCAAGTGGCAACTCAGGCCTTCAGCTTCAAACAAATCAAAGGGTTGGTGATTTGCACTCATACAAGTACTGTCATATTGTCATTCTCATAATTATCAATTGTAACTCTTATTTTTCTCATGAACACTAACCCTGCTTGCTAAAAGTAGTTTGTCACTGTAAATTTTGTCTCAATTGATTAATTAGCCTTCTCGTTACAGAACTACGTTATAGATCATAATTATTGATTTCTCAACCTTGATATTCTCATATTGTAATGCTCTCAATGAAGACCAGACTTAGACTATTAAGTTTTCAATACATGTACTCCTCTAAGGCCTAATCTCACTTTATTACAACTCAGACTACTCTAACAATTCACTATTGAACCTTTTGTTTTTCTGATGAGATAAAGAGGCTCTCGCAATAAATTTCATTTGCATCATCACTGTAAACTCTGTGTTTAATTTTGAATTAATGGAACTCTCTCAAAGTCTAAGTCTGACTTCATCTGACCTCTCATTTTGAACTTCTCTAGATTACCTCTGTTTTTAGTTGGATAATTCACTCTGAGTTTTAAAGATGACTTTAATATTGTATTTTTTACTGTATTAACTTCATGCGGGTGACTTATTCATTTTATGATTGTGAATGATGTCAATAAATGTTTTTACAATACCATCTCTAACTCAATTATCTGGATACAGTCCTAAACTTTATTTTCCAAAATCAGAACATCCCCGATTTTGTACAACATTCATGCACCAAATTGTAGTCTACCTCCCCATATTATATTTTCTTGAATTAATGTTGATATTATTCAATGACATATCAAATTACTCATTTTCAGGTACAATCTTGGAGAAACAACCCACTCAACCCATTTCAATGGGGGTGGAAGAAGGAAAATTCAGGCCTTACTCCAATAAGGCACATGCTCGAAAGGCTGCCTTGGAGCTTGCTCGTGCGAAAAAATGGGATGAAGTGCACCACCATTTGTATATTATGCAGAGGCCAGTCGTGCATAAATGCCGAAACAGAAAACGAGATTCTTGGTACTGACGAATTTGACCTGGATTTTGATGACTGCCTGCATGAAGGAAGCAAAGAAGACCTTGATGACGATTTGAATATGGAAGAAATGGACGAGTTAGAGTCCATATTAACATAACCAACTTCCTCCAAACGTCTTAAAAAATAGACTTTCATTTTGCTATTACTGTGAAAAAAAAAACAGTGATTGTTTTTACTGCGAATATTATTTATTATTATTATTATTATTATTTATTTGGGATAAGAAAGGAGGCACTAAGCCTATAAACTTTCAAACAATATAAAAAATCAAAGAGAATACATGTGTGATACAGACTAGAAAAAGAAAAATTACATAAAATCAAGATAAACTTCAAGAATACCCATCAAAAGAACGTGAAAAAAAAATCAACAGACAACAGACACTGTAGTTACTATCAGAACAAATAACAGTCTCTTCGCTACATCACACTCAGAAATATCTGTCCAAACGATTTTTGAAGGTATTTACCGACGGTGCACCAACTACCTCAGCAGGAAGGGAGTTCCACGTATTAAAAACACGGTTACACAAAAAATCTTGTCTTGCATTAGACCGGAACACTTCACGCTTCAATCTGTACTGATGGCCACGCAGGTTGTTAGTGTTCATAGAAAACATATCGCGAAGATCACTACCGAATAGGTCATGTATCACTCGAAACGTGACAATCAAGTCTCCACGTTCACGACGCTTCATAAACGGAGTTAGGCCAAAAATGCGTAGTCTATCATCATAGGATGGACGTCGGTAGCCATAGGGTATTCTTGTGGCTCTGCGCTGAACACTCTCCAAAAGTTGACGGTCTCTAGCCAGCGAGGGATACCAGACAGGTCCAGCGTACTCCAGATGGGGCCGAACATAAGTGGTGTATAGCAACTTACAGGTCTCAACTGAACACCGTGAGAATGATCTCCGTATGAGGTAGATTGCTTTATTGGCCCGGCACATACATTCCGAATATGGGCCGACCAGCTCAAATCATGGGATATGACCACGCCGAGATCGCAATGTTGCGTCACAGATTCAATCTCCACACCATCCAAGAGATATTGATGTCGAGGATTATTTCGGCCAAGGTGGAGCACCTTACATTTATTGACGTTCAAAGGCAGCAACCATTCACGCGACCACCGGCACACCGCCTCCAGATCACTCCGCAACTGATCAACGTTCGACGCATCTGAATAAAATTTAATGTCGTCAGCGTAACACGAACACGCACTCCTCAAAGTTGATGGAAGGTCAGAGACAAATATAAGAAATAGTAGTGGTCCCAGCACAGAACCCTGGGGCACACCACTGGTCACATCTATGAGAGAAGATAAGGAGTTGCCAACTCTAACACGAAAATGACGAGCGCTGAGAAATGACTCAATCCATCTCAACAGACCCCCTCGAATACCAAAATGTTCGAGCTTATGAAGCAAACGTCTCTTGGGAACACGGTCAAAAGCGCTAGCAAAGTCTAAATAAATTACATCAACTGGCACCTTGGCATCGACCCGCTTAGTCCAATCATCAACACATCTCAAGAGACAAGTGATGACAGACCGGCCCCTCAAAAATCCGTGCTGCTCATCTGGAAGTGTTCCATTACTGCAGAGGAAGGGCAACATCTTCCCGGAGATGATCCTCTCGGCAACCCTTGAAATAATTGGCAACACACTTATAGGTCGGTAGTTGGCTGGTGAAGTTCTATCGCCCTTCTTGAATATGGGAGTAACATTAGCTACTTTCCACAATCTAGGGACTACAGATGTCCTCAAGGATAGTTTTATGACCTGCATCAAAGGATAAGCCAGCAAATCCGCGCACCGACGGAGCACCTCAGCAGGAATTTTATCTGGACCAGGAGAAGTTGAGGGGTCCAAGCGTCTCAACAGAAAAACCAACTCCTCCTCCGTGAACTCCACTTCCTCCAAGCTCGATGAAGAACGTGGGCCATGAACTATCGGGAGGATATTTTCAGGTTCAGAAGTGAATGCACCCGAAAATACATCGCCCAGCAAGGAAGCCGCTTCACCATCATCGCCGCACCACTGCCAGCAGGACCTCTGATCGCAGGTTTACAAACCTTAGAGTTGAGAGTGGATCGTATGTATCTATAGAATCTTTTTCGGTTTCCCGAGGATACGAGTGATTCCTCATATGTCTTCTTGGCATGGTGAATTGTAGCGGATAATCTGTTGGAGAAAGAACGATGGGCTCTGTAGTTGATATCTGACCTATGACGCAAGTAGCGTTGCCAAAGACATCGCTTTCTTTTAAGCATGGACAAAATATTTCTTGACAACCAGGGCTTTCCTGGAATTGTCTTCACTATCATGTGCCGTGAACAATGTGATATATCTGCATTCAACCTCGCATGAAATCGGTCCCAGGCAGCATCGACATCACTAATGGAACCTAGCATTGACTCCCAATCTACACTGGATAACCGAGTTCTGAGTAAGTTGTAGTCCAAGATGGTCTTTGACTTAGTAGACAACGGAGACTGTGGAATGGAAGTGACCTGAAGAGTGGTCACGATAACCGAATGATCTGACTTACCAATTGGGTCAAGATGACGAACTTCAGAAATGAGATCAGGGTCGCTAATCAGGAGTAAATCCAGTAATGAGGGACTTTGGTTAGGTCCGAACCTGGTAGGCCGATCAATAATCTGAGACAAACCAGCCTCATCCAAAGCAGCCAAGAACTGGGATGCTACAGAACCCTCAGATGGGTGAGACGTTACAGGCCACTGAATCTCCCTGAAGTTGAAGTCACCTGTAATCAAGATGTTCTGACTACGTTGAGATATGGAAACTAAAAAATCGAACAACAGGCGATCGCTGTTTGAAGGTCGCGGTCGATATATACAACCTATCACAGCTGAAAAACCAGCAGAAGAAAGTTCAAGAAACAAGTTGTCAATTCCAGGGATGTTCTGAATGATTACATCGATTTTAAAGGTTGAAGATATCGCCTCCGTACCCAGATGCACACACCATTATAGCCAACGTTACATGGACTGTCGCAACGATATATATCGTATCCCGGAATAGTAACGAAATAATCAGGAATGTCCGCATGCAACCAGGTTTCGGCAACGCATACCAGATCCGGGCCCAGGTCCACAACAGTGGCGCACAACTCCTGAAATTTATTCTTAATTGAGCGTGTGTTCGTATAGAGTATCGACCACTGTTTGAAATTTCGAATTAGTTTTTTGCAGATCCAGCGGGTCGACCATCAACCACCGTCGGGGTTCCCCTCACATACCTTATGGTCAGGTTTGACTCACCGCGCGTTTGTCTGAGGTTCAACTCCTCACGCGCATCCCGCAGCAGCCTCGCCTGCAATGGCGTTACATCATCCGAAACACCAACCTCCCTGAACCTGCTCGAAGTGCACAGAAGTTTCCTATTCCTAAGTATACTGCGAACAATTGAAGGATTCGAAAAATTAGCGAGAATAGGTTTAGGGCTCTGTCTAGCCTGCGAGCCAATTCTCGAGCATGAAATGAGGTGGCTCGAGCTACCGGGTGATATGTGATCAACAACATCTTTTACAACACTCACAATATCCACACCATCAGGGACCTCGGGCAACCGACGAATCATAATATTATGTGATCTGCGCACACGTTCCATTATCTCGAAAGAATCCGCAGCCGAAGGACCAGGAGTAACCCCCTCAAGCCGACCCATCCGAGAGCCAAGAGCAATGATGTCTCCCTTGGCAGTAGACATTTCTTCAGATAAATTTTCTAAGGATGCTCTCTGTCTGTCCAGCTCCACAGTATGGTCATTTAGCACCTCCTCATGTCTCCTAAGATCACTCGCAATCTTATCAACTTTCGAATCGATCGCCGCAATATCTTTAACCGCCATCGATACAGCTCCAGCAAGGGAATCAAGCTTTTTCATCATTAAGTTGAACTCGCGCATTGTCAGCGGAGCGCTATCGTCCTCCGATGTTGAGGGTTGGATCGGATCAATGACCACAGCAAGGTTTTCAGCTTTTCTCGTTCTTCTGGAAGAGGTGCAGTAAGAACAGGACCATTCTGTTCCGAGTTCCTCCATGGCCTTCCTATCATTCAGTGTCAAGTTAGCACACTGCAGGTGAAATCGTTTGGAGCATGAGCAACATTCGATACTTTCCCCATTTCGAGCAATAGACTTGGAGCAGCCCAAGCAAGAAGGCATCGTTAACACAAGAATTAATTGAATCGCACAAATCCTATATGGTATGAACGCCTTAGATTGCAGACTCGAATCTTATCGCGCTCCGTTTCAAGAGATAAGATATCTCGATTCAAAAACTGATGAATTAAAAACAATGTCTATATATCTGCTTACGTTACCCGTTTCGTAAAAACTTCGGGTTTCTCGTAGTGAGGGAGATTCCGTCCTTGGAGAATGAACGAGACCGAATCGAGAATTTTTTGTCTTCAACTTCCACTAATTAGAGCAAAAATATCAGAGCACTCACTAATGACAACCAATCAGCTAAAGTATTCACACACGTAATATTATTTATTGTTTTTTAATATTTTGAAATCATAGTATTTTGATAGTTAGCATGGTCACTTCAAACTATATTCAAATGATTTTCTATCTGTTTACTTCGAACATAATTTTATTTGACTTTGTAAATCGAATAGGGTTATTTATTATTAATGAAGGGTGGGGTGTTGCTAATGAGCTACTGCGCGATTCAACATTGTGGTTGGGAAGGGAAGGGATTACGTTTTCATCATTAATTGATGGTCCACATTTTTCATTCAATGACATCTTGTTTTCACGCTCGTAGTTTGATAGATATTTCACGTTTTATAGTAAAAAATATTGTTTTTCAAAAAGTGAAAATTTTCCGTTTTTTGACGTATGATATCTATGAAACTGCTTGATTAAAATATTATGACATTGTACTGTTTAGAAGCAGAATTTCATGCTAAACACTTTCAAATATGACAAGAGTTTCGATAAAGTGCTTAGTTTAGGAGCTATTCGAGAAAAACCTAAAATAGTCCGAAAATTTCGAGGTTTTTTGAACACCACGACATATGCTCCACTGAGACATTGGGGCAAAACTCAAACTCATCATATTAGAGGCCTAAATAAATGATTAAAACAATTTCCAGAACTCCACCAATTATTTCCAGGCAAAAGTCTAATGTGCTTGGTCTATTATGTCAATTGTTAATTATATTATTCCCATACCTTCTGATTATTTCTCAGCATCAATTCTACTATTCAGAAAACTTAATAACTTCACCAATCTACGTATATTTATCGAAAATATCACTAATTTACATTACAAACCATGTATTCCTTATGGGATTACACCAAAGTATACTTGTTTTCTTGGGGCGATATTTCGCCGCTAGAGGGAGTTTAGATTTTGGATTCGCCAGTCAGGCCCGGTTTTACAACCGAAGGTTAACTTTTGGTTAAGGAAATTTTTAGGTTAGGCGTTTTACAATCCCGCGAAACGTGGTTAACTATCAGTTAACTTAAACAACACAGAAAGTGTGGGTAAACCTGAAGTTGATTCAAGAATCATGTGTATGTTTATAATCTAAAATGTTTGTCTGATTCGAAAATTATTGTTATGAAGTAATTGATTTCTCACTAGATTTGTTAATATGGATTTAATGGAATTTGATATCAACGCTTTTCGCAGTGATGGACAGTAATGTCGTACACCTGAAGTGATGCGTCTTAGATCAAATTTTTTTTAAATTAACAACGATTATGATTTTTTTTCAAAGATTCAGATTATCGAAAAGCTGCGTTTTATTATTATGTATTCAGCGTATGCTGAATATTCTAAAACAAATAGAACATTGGATAGCTCATCCAACCAGAAGGTAATTAGGTTTCCGAGGTGCATAGGTACTATCAACTGCACACATATAAAAATTCAATTGCCAGGAGGTGATCAAGCTGTACTATCCAGGAACCATCCTTGAATGTGCAAACTGTAGCTGATCCATCTCTTAAAATTAAAAACAGCAAAAAGGCCAGGTACAGCACATGATATTTTTCAGAATTCTATGCTGATCATTTGAAAGGAGGGATTTTCCTCACAGTGTTTTAGCAGGAGATAGTGGCTAGGAATTGAGCCTTATATAATCACACCTTCAGCTAATACAAGAAAACCTTCTGAAGTCTCATTCAACATATTACACATTTGTATATGAAATCTCCTTGAGAGAAAGAGTGTGTAGAAACATCGCTTTCTAGCCCTTAGCATGGGAATGCATATAAAATTAGATACAGCTCAGGCTATGTTAGTAGCTACAGTCATTCTTCATAATATAGCATATTGTAGAAGTCACTAGTAATATTAATCTTTCAGAATTTCCTGATCAAAGGCATAATGCAAGTACCTCTACTCCAGATACTTCCATTAACATATATAGATCATAAATTAGAGAAATAATTGATCTTATGTATACATGCACAATAAACAAACTGAGGAAATATTTATTTGAATAAAATAAATTATATTAAACTTGTACATTTCAATCATTGATTTTAAAATTCCTTTGACGTCTTATAAAATCAATGTGTCTGACCTACTCACAGACTACTAATAATAGATGTCATATTTCCTGTCTTTCCACAACAAAGAGAATTCCATCAGATCAAATTCATATTTGTTTATTTTTTCTGTAAATGTTGTGTAAAATGAAGGTATTTACAATACAAGTATTTTAATTTGATTCAAATATCCATAATCCTCTCATTCAAACTACTCGTTTTTAAATAATCACTTGAGATGCTGGCGGAATAAATTATTTTGGTCTCAAATTAATATAAAGAAGAAATAAAATCATTCAAATGCGCCTTTTCTTTTTCGTATTGATACTCATCTATTTGAGTGCTCCTTTCTTCATATTCTAGGATATCCACTCATGTTGCTTCATATTTAGATGAACAGAATACACATGTACTTTAAAATAAGATTTTGAGCAACAAGTATACTCACACAAAAGGCATTTATGCTTCAATTTCAAGTGCACTGAATCTATAGGTTTCTTCAAATTAGATTTCTGATTTGAAGCGAATTCGCACAAGTGGCACTTATGTTGTTTCAAATTTAAATGTACTGAATTTATATGTAGTATTCTGATCTGAAGAAAAATCACATAAGTGACAATGGTGTTGCTCCAAATGAACCGAATGTATATGTTTTTTCAGATAATATTTTGTATTAGAAGAATTCTTTCGCAAATGACACTTAAGCTTCAAATTTAAATGAACTGAATCCATGTGTGTTTTCAGACCCGATTTAATTTTGATTTATTTATTTATTTATTTTATTTATTTATTGACGGGACAAACCCAATTACAAAATAAAACAAAAATACTAATCTACTCAAAATACAAAATTTCCTAAATTAATTTCAAATAAGACATTGGTTCACACCTCTTACCACCGCAGAATATGATGAGTTCATAAAATCGATGCCTAGCCGAGCAGCAATATTTACCCTTTTAGAAATTCTGGGAACAGGTGACGCCATTGTATAATTCAACCGGTAATCAGGAACTCTGAGAAAAACAGACTCCCTAGTGTTTCTGGGTGGGACGTGAAAACCGAAGAGAGAGAGAAGCTCTGTCGTCGACAACATTCCCTAAAAAGCCTTGCAAACAGATTTGAAGCAAATTCGCACAAGTGACACTTATGTTTTCTCAAATTTAATTAATGTGATTTTTAGAAGTCTTCTGATTTGTAGCAAAATCACATAAGTGACACTTATGTTGCTTCATATTTAAATGGACAGAATCTGTGTGCAGTTTGAGGTATGGTTTCTGATTTGACCTAAACTCACACAGATGGCATTGATGTTGCCTCAAATTCAAATGAACACAATGTACATGTTTTTTCAGATCACATTTTCTATTAAAGCCACTCTCACAAAATTGACACTTGTATTGCTTCAAATTCAAATGAACCGAATCTATGTGTATTTTGAGGATATTTTCATCGTTTGTAGCAAATTCACACATATTGCACTTGTGTTGCTTTAACTTATTCAAATGAACAGAGTTAACATGTTTTTTGAGATTAGAACTGTTGCGGAAGGCAGTCTGACAAATGTCGCACAAATGTTGCTTATGATTCAAATGAACTGTGTCTATATGTGTTTTTAGATGAGATTTCGTATTTGTAGCAAAATCACATAAATAACACTTATGTTCCTTCAAATTTAAATGAACACAATCAATGTGGATTTTGTTGTTTTTTTTTATTGAAGCAAAATCACACAGGTGTCAATTGAGTTCCTTTAGCTTTAAGTGAACTGAAGCTATGTGTGCTTTAAGATGCGGCTCCAAATTTAAATGAACTGCGGCTATGTATTTTTTCAGATTAGTTTTTTAATTAACAGCAAAGCCACACAAATGGCACTTATGCGACTTCAACTTTAAATGAATAATGTCTAGGTGCGATTTGAGTTGTTGTTTATAATTTGAAGCAAATTCGCATGTCGCATGAATGGCACCTGTGTTTCTTCAAATTCAAATGTACCGTACGGATATGTTTTTTGAGATATTTGGTGTTGAAGGTAGACTGGCAAATATCGCACCTTTGATGCTGTGGATTCACTTTGTTAAAGGATTTTCTTGTACGATAGAGGAAGAAACATTTTTGTCGTTAATCTTATTGAGACCATTATGGTTATCTTCAACATTCAATATGAATTCTGCTTTGTTGCAAACTCGATCTTCATTGATAAATTGTTTAGGGATATCAACATCTTCTTCTTTGACCATGTCAGTTTCACAACTATCTTCATCGCAAGAAACTTGAGCCCTGCAACAAATTCCCTTAAATACCTACGATATGCTGATAACAAAACCAACAAGGGTAACTCATCATTCAGCTACTTATCTTGATAGCATTTTTACTTATTTTGGGATTGGTACACAGGTAGTGTCACTTAATACTATAAACAGTTTTCATAGAAATTCTATTGTGATACCATGAACATTCAAAGGAAAACTCGAAATGTTACTTCTAAATTACATATTCTATACAATTTGTAAGTTGTGGCAAAATTGACATTCGTTATACTTTCAAATAAAATGAAAACAGTGAATGTGACTTTTAAAATCAATTTTACAGTTTTATAACATCATCAGGGGTGATCTGAATTCGAATGAGAAGACTCCATATGTTTTTTAAGGCGAGATTTTAAGTTTGTAGCATAATTACAGACATTACATGTATGTGGCTTCAATTTTAAATGCATTGAATTTACATGTTTTTTGAGATTAGATTTTGTATTTGCAGCATAAAAACATAACTGACACTTATGTTCCTTCAAGTTTGAATGAACACAATCAATGTGTGCTTTGAGACCAACTCTATAATTTGAAGAAAAATCGCACAAGTGGCACATATGCGGTTTCAGATTTAAATGAACTAAACCTATATGTTTATTGAGCGACGATTTTTCATTGGCAGCAAAATCACATAAGTGACACTGATGCATCAAATTTAAATGAACTGTGTTTATGTGTTTTTTCAGATTAGATTCTATTTTAGTTGTCAAACCACACAAATGGCAAAGGTATTGCTTCAAATTCACATGTACCTTATTTATGTGAGTTTTGAGTTTAATTTTAACATTTGAAGCAAATTCGCATAGATGGCACTTGTGTTGCTTGAAATTCCAATGGACAGTGTTGACATGTCGTTTGAGACTAAATTTCGTATTTGAAGCAAAGTCACATAAAAGACACTTATGTTCCTTCAAATTTGAATGAACACAATCAATGTGAACTTTGAGAGCTTTTCTTTGATGCGAAGCGAAATCGCACAAGTGACACTTATGTTCCTTTAGCTCAAAATGAACTGAAGTTATGTGTGCTTTGAGAGCATCTTTACGATTTGAAGCATAATCGCACAGGTGGCACTTATGCTCTTTAAAATTTAAATGAATACAATCAATGTGTGTTTTGAGCGATGATTTTTGATTTGAAGCAAATTCACACAAGTGACACTTATGTTGTTTCAAATTTAAATGAAAGTAATCTATGTGCATTTTGAGACTATTTTTATGATTTGACGCAAAGTCGCATAAATAGCACTTGTGTTGCTTAACATCTGAATGAACAGAGTTAACATGTGTTTTGAGCCTAGACCTGCTCTTGAAGGCAATCTGACAAATACTGCACCTATGTTGCTGTGAATTTATTTCATTCGTTATGGGATTTTCTCGCACAATAAAGGAATAACCATCATCCTCGTCCTTTTTATTGAGTCCATTGTGGTTATCTTCAACCTTCAATGTGAATCCTGCCTTGTAAACTCGATTTCCACTGATAAAATGCTCAGCAATTTCAACATTTTCAGTTTTGACCAATTTTTTTTCACAACATTCTTCATCAGCAGAAAAATGAGCCCTGAAACAGATTTCCTTAAATTCAAAGAAGTTAGAAATTGAAATTAAACTGAATAATATTTTGTATTTACTCAGCCAGATGGTTAAATACGGAATATGAGGGATCCCACTCAAACTTTTCAAGAATTACCTCATTAAAGAAAACAAACAATTTTTCTGTACCATGAAGGTACTGGAATCCTATCATCTGAAAAGATTCTAGTTAGTAGGACCTATTCTATTCGTTATTTATATCGACGATTTGCCTGAGATTTTCTATCCTCAAAGTGAACTCATTATTTTTCCATCTACTAATCATCTTTCAACTGAGATTTCACAACAACATAGCATAAGTAATGAACAAACATCACTTGAAGAAGAACTCATAGGAACATATTTATTTGCTGATGATGCCAATATGTTACTATTAGGCCAGAATATTGAAGATATACAATTTGCAATTATCAATGACAAATGATTGAGAAATGATGATTTGGTTCTCAATGCAAATAAAACTAATGTCCTGATGTTTTCAAATCAAACATTTCCTGAGAACATTATTTTTGACAGTGGAACTGTGCAGATAAGCTCTTGTACTAAATTATTGGGTGTAATAGTTGAGAACAATCTTGGTTGAGGATTACAATGCGAATCAGTGACAAAAAAACTTCATACTATCATATACACTCTGAAAGGAATTAGAAATAGAGTCGATCCAGACATATTGGAGATTGTGCATCTTGCAAATTTTCAATCAATCATATATCATATGGAATAATTTTTTGGGGGGAGCCCACATGATGAACACGTTTTCATATCTCAAAAACTGGCTATGAGAACAATGTTTTGTATGAAATACAGAGAGTCATGTAGAGGTATGTTAAAAAAACATAATATTTTAACGGTGCCTGGTCTGCTTATGTATAGAATTTTGTTATTCTTATTTAAAAATAATTTCTATTATGACGATTATAGAGATATAAATGCTACCAGATGAATGATAGAGTTTTTGCTACCAGCACTGAGCTTAGTACTTCCAAAATGAGTATGAAATTTTTCAACTATTTACCAAGAAAAATAAGGGATATTCAACACTTCAAACTCTTAAAAAAGAAATTATTCTCAGTGCTGGTTGAGTGTGAACCATATTCTTTGTTTGATTGTATAGAATTTTGTGGTAGATAACATATGATTATACTGTGATTTATCAATATATCGTTATTAATGATTGTTTTCACTTATTTTCATTTTGTTGCATACAATTCTGGAAAAGATACCTATTATTGTTATTAATATGCCAACCTCAGGGTGAGGTTAAATTATTTCTGACTCTACTCCAAAAGTGATGAAACACGATATACCACACTCACAATCTCTATGAAATTCCAAAGTTCAACTATAAAATGTAAGTGTTTATCACGAGCCTTTTTTTGAAATATTCTGATGAACAGTTTTCGTGAATCACTATGTAATTCTTGGGATTTGATAAATTTAGTCTTCGCTATACAGTTTCCTTTAATTTATAAAAGTTAACAATCATAAACTTTGCACAAGAGGAAAAATGTACACTTTTGAGTTGCGTTGATATCCTGTGACTTTATCAGTCATTTCGATAAATCTAAAGAGCGACACACGAGTTTGGAATGGTTCACTTTGTTACCATGAACTTCGAAGGAAAACTTGAAATGTTGTTCCAAAGAACAGATTCTATTCAGGGTATCCCAAATTGCGTTATTTTGTCTGTTTCTTGTATTTCTGGACTAGATAGGTAAAAACGTTGAAAGGATTCCTGAGCTTAATTTTCGTGAAAAATCCAATATGGGAAACCGCTTCAGGATATATTAATTTATTTTGGAGAATATTTTACCAAATATTGATATAACATGCATGCATTGATTTCGAAAATATGTCATAAATTTCTAATTTTACAAAATATGAAAACGCTAAAAACTGGCTGTCTTCAATTTTTATTCATCTCTTGTACTAATTGAAATTGTGAAATTGACATTCGGTATCATTTCAGATAAAATGAGGGCAGTGTATGTAATTTTTAATATCTGTTTTACAGTTCTAAGAACATTGTAGATGATCTGAAATGAGATGAGACGAGGTCATATGTTTTTTAAGGTTAGATTTATAGTTTGAAGCATAATTACATATGTTACACTTGTGTTGCTTCAATTTTAAATGAACAGAATCTATGTGTTTTTTGAGATTAGATTTCGTATTTGTAGCAAATTCACATAAATAACACTTATGTTCCTTCAAATTTAAATGAACACAATCAATGTGGATTTTGAGGGTTTTTTTTATCATTTGAAGCAAAATCACATAGGTGACACTTATGTTTTTTTAGCTTTAAGTGAACCGAAGCTATGTGTGCTTCAAGATCAAATTTACGATTTGAAGCATACTCGCACAGATAGCACTGGTGTTGCTTCAAATTTAAATGAACTGCGTCTATGTGTTTTTTCAGATTAGTGTTTAAATTAACAGCCAAGCCACACAAATGGCACTTATGCTGCCTCAAATTCAAATGAACACAATCAATGTGGATTTTGAGGGTATTTTTTTTCATTTGAAGCAAGTTCGCATAAATGGCACTTGTGTTGCTTAAAATTCGAATGAACAGTGTTAACATGTCTTTTGAGAGAATATTTGTTCTTGAAGACAATCTGACAAATATCGCACCTATTTTGCTGAGAATTTACTTCATTCCTTATGGGATTTTCTTGCACGATAAAGGAAGAACCATTTTCCTCATAAATTTTATTGAGGCCATCGTGGTTATCTTCAACTTTCAATAAGAATTCTGCTTTGTCATAAACTCGATCTTCATGGATAAATTGTTCAGCAATATCGACATCTTCTTCTTTGATCATGTGAGTTTCACAACTTTCTTCGTCCTCGGAAACTTGAGCCCTGCAACAAATTTCCTTGAATACTATCGACATGCTAATTACAAAACCAACAAGGGTAACTCATCATTCAGCTACTTTTCTTGATAATATTTTTACTGATTCTGAGAATGGTACACATGTAGTGTCATTTAAAACCAAAAGCAGTTTTCATAGAAATTCAAGTGAGAGAATTAGATTAGATAAAGGGCATTAGGTCGTTCGACCTCAAATACACCTTGAGATAAAGTTCTACTGTGCATCCTCGCACTATATACCAGTCAAGTAATAATGACTCAGAGCACTTTACTACCTCCAATACTTGTCCTGGCTCTAAAAAAGTGCTGTGAATTTTCTTGGTAAACAGCTTCACACTCCTAAAGTAGGTGCTGGGCAGTCTTACGGCTTCATGGCAAAAGCGACATGCGTCATTGTGCATTTTTCCCATGTTTTTCAGGTGGTAGAAAAATTCAACTATCGAAAAAAATGTGAGACATCTCATGTTTCCGTGAATGTATCGAAATGGCATTCAAAGACGATGAGAATTGGAGAAAAGAGCGGCGTAAGAAGAACGAGAGAAAATAGAAGGTACTCACCGATCATTTTCTATTCGGTTTCCAGTAGTTTCCATTTTATTGATGGAGTTCATGTCGTTATATCTGATTTACAACCGAACGTTGGGTTGTGTCTTTCATACCCGATTAGGCCACAATTCTGATTTAGTTTTAGAATATTCTGTGTCACTTTCTGCTTTCGCAAACTTCTAGCTCGGGAAATATGAATTTTGGAAAATCAGCATAAAACTACGTAAAATTTGGCACCCCCTTGCCTTCACAGATTTCTAGTATCTGAAATCTGTGCTTGCCTTTGACACTAGACAGATAATCAGTAAACTTCACAGCAAAGAGTTAGAAAGATAGGAAACGCGATTATATCTGTGGTAATCTAAAAATCCGACTAAGATTTTTGACTAGTTTCTTACTTTTGACACTTGGA
The DNA here is from genome assembly GCA_038502775.1 of Hippodamia convergens. Lineage (NCBI taxonomy): Eukaryota > Metazoa > Arthropoda > Insecta > Coleoptera > Coccinellidae > Hippodamia > Hippodamia convergens. Next base: position 9,524,248 of record CM076612.1, on the reverse strand, counting down.
TGGCGCTGAAAACATTATTCAGTACAGAAAACTATTATAAAAGGCGCAAAATTCGAAACATATTTCTCAAGAATTTTCATTAAATTTAGTATTCTTTGTCGAGCTTTTAAAGAAACATCCTAATCGACATAACGAAAGCAGGGCTCCGCTTTTTGATCAGGATGATATTTTTCATCTGCACATTGTTTTGTATCAAATGAAATACGTTTCTGAATTCTTTATATTTTTATTTGAAATGATTGTGTAAAATCAACTACAATACAATAATTATGAAATTGAGAACATTTCAAAAATTTGTTCACATATTAGAAAATTATCATAACAATTTCAAGAACTTATTCATAGTGAACTCTCGATAAATCGAACATCAATAAGTCGAACAGTTGTTCTGGACCCGATTCATACCATAGACTGTTAATATAATTATTATATATATATATATAATATATATATATATATATATATATAATATATTATTATTAGTAGTCTGTGATTCATACATATCTTACCCAGTGTATTTTCACCTCAATGAGTCTATAGGTTCTAGTAGATGAGTCGAACTGCTGGAAGGGTCGTCAAGAGAACCTCCACCTCTATAAGTCGTTCTTCTGACCACCATTGCCTCTATGAGTGGAACTTTTTGATCTAATGAATGAGACCGAATAAAATTCGATTCGCTAACAGATCACCACGCTTGATGAATATCATGCGATTTTTCGACATCTAAGGACATGTTTCCCTTGCTCAGACGTTCGTTTCTCATTGATGATGATTTCGTGTTTACTTGAGTTTTTCTCTCAATGAAATGAAGTTTCACTTCAATATCTCGAATGTTTGGTGAGCCAAAAAAAGGATAAATCGAACATTTTTTTTTTGGTCCCTAAGAGTCTGACTTGAAAAGTGTCCACTGTATATTAATTACAGAATGTTTGAACAACAATAAAAGAAAAATATCAGAGGTGTACAACAAGACCTGTATGTCAGCCCAGCAAGAGTTCTTTAAACGTTATCCAGAACAATATATTTTGCCCCGAAAACTCTATCAATTTGACAGCACTGAAAATAAAAAGCAATGAACAAGACAGTTACATGATACGAGTTTCAAAACTTACATTTCCATTCTATTTGGTAATGAAAAGAATGCACATTCAGGATTATTTTTCTAGTATTTCTGCAATTAATCACCATGCATTTTAAATGTCGTCCAGTTTTGAACACAAAATTTATAACAGGAAAACACAAAAGCTAAGATTATAGAGTGAGCTAGATGTTGCTCTTGTAGATTTCGAGTTATTTCAGTGGAAAATACGCGTATACGAGAAAATAAAATCAATCAGCAAAAATATTTATTCAAGCATTTCTTTCAAAATTGACAACAGCGCATCTTTATACTCTATAATCTTTGCACAAATGTATTCTGCTTTCATTTAGTTACATGAATATCCACAAGAGGGCGTAGCGCTTATATTGAATGGCGTTTCGCTTCTGGATAACGATATATATTCTGTGGTTGACGTGACGAACATGGAAGTTTATTTAATATTTGCCGCGCCTTCAGCGGCAATTGGCGAATACAACTACCGTTGAGGGCGCTGTAAATACTTGTTTTCTAGGTTCGAAATTCAGCCACAAGCCTGAGTCGCGCTAGGGGATTTGCTTGTAAATTTTTGAATGACAACGGGATATTCATATCATTTTGTCAAATGAATGTATAGATTTTCATTTTTAGAGTGATTTAAAGGCTATTTAAGGTAGTGGTGTGTGTTAATGCATTTCTGATTGTACACTAAGTGTGGCGAATTCAAGAGAACTACTCGTTTTCACCACGAATGATGAAAAAATTATATGCAAAGATATTTAAATTACTTGTAAGAACAATTATTTTGGTCAAATGAATATGTAGATAGAATAGAATAATATATTTGGAATGAATGGTACTACCTCGAAGTGATATCCAATTGAAGCAGAATCATTCGAGCTCCACACAGGTTCAGATGACTCTGTTGAATTTGGAAACATACGAGTTCATTGTTTATTAAAGTTTTCTCAAATCATTTTTGAAAGTGGGTGCTTCCTTTCATGAAGATTACGAACAAAATTTGATTAAGAACATTTCATTTAATCATTCCTTCAATCATATGTTGTGAAATGAATAAAAGATTCTGAAACTTTTTCCAGTCTTTATTTGTGTTTTGTTTGTAATTTTAAAATGGAAATTCATCATACACTATTAAGATAACAATCAAATATAGATATAATATTTGTTTACACAAAATTTGCCAGAGATGATACCAAAAAGTCAGAAGAGATGTATGTAATTGCCAAGTCAAAGTGAAACGACTAAAACAAAATGCTTGCATAAATATAGAACAAACCTTTGAAAACTTATAAAATACTTTAAAATTTTTAATTGTTTGAAAACCCATAATCTTCCAAACCAAGTGTTTGCAAATTCAGTCAAGGAGTTCAATTGTTTCTTAGGGTAAGGGCACCGGTTGTGGCCATTGCTCCAGTTGTGGCCACTCGAGATCATTTTCTTGAATAAAACGTAGTACACTCGAATTAGCCATTGAAATTTGCCTTCTTTGCCATCCTCCATTATTCTTGCACCAATTGGCAAGCTCATTTCTTAAAAGAGATAACGAAATTCGTTGCTTTTTCATTTAGTTCTTGACAAGACGGGTAGTAGGCGAATGCTTAAAAGTGCGATTAAGAAACACAGGGTGTGTTTCCAATGTTTTTTTTTATTTAAACATATGCGTTACAAAAAGTAAATGTTTTATATCATTCTTATATCATGTTCTTCTATATTTTTTATAAAAAATTGAAAATTTCTGATTCTAACTAAATAATATAGTGCTGGCCACAACTGGATCACAAAAAAGTACGATTCGCCACTTGTGGCCACTAAGTGGCCAGAAACGGAGCGTACAAGCCCAGTTGTGGCCACTAGATAGTAAAGGATAGATAATACTGCATCGTATGTAACAAACAAAGATGAAAAACTTAACAATATCGTCTGATAAATGAATTGGAGTATCTGGAAGCGAATGAAAATGATAAGCTTCATAAAAAAGGCTTAATAATAAAACACAAAGTTGTTATATTGACGAAATGGATGAGACTGAAAACTACAGAAATTTGAGAAAGACTAGAAAGAAGTTATACTGTAATATCATTGTAAGGATGGGGCTATGAATATAACGAGCTGGAGTCGAGCAAGTCTGCTAACATTTTTTCGAAATTAATCTTTATGAAAAAATACCTTGTACCCTACAAGAAAAGATATCAATGATCACCAATCCTAATTTGAATGTGATTAATCTCAATTTGAAGTTGAAAGGGTATAGTTCTGTGCAATCTCCAGAAGTGGAAAACTGAAAATATCATGAATCTCCAGACCTTCTGTGGTATTAGAAAGAAGATCATCACGAAAATTGAAGAACATAGGGCTATTGATGATCGCGGACCATGTTTTGTTTGAAAAAAAATTTTTTTAGAAACCTTAATATTTCGATGAATTTTTTTATTCAAGTATAGGAAAGATTATAATTTTTTTATTATTTGTATCTATATTTTCATGAAATTCTAATATATTTTTTGTTATTTATGAGAAGGTTTGTTGAATTTCGATGGAAGTGAGTATCAAACTGTCCAAGTTTAACCGAAACCGTGACTGGCCACAAATGGAAAATTGTGTGGCCACAACTGGTGGAAAATGTGGCCACAACTGGATAAATTGCAGTCGCTCTCCTTTTCATTTTTTAATTATTTTATTCGCCATGAAGACTATTTTTGCTTGGCAACCCACTAATCACAATATTCATACGGAGCGTTTTCATATTTTTAATTGTGAAGCTGTGCATGAATAGTGAAATGATCACAATGTGAAGTTGGAAAATGTCTTAAAGTGGCCACAACTGGTGCACTTACCCTATTTTTAATGGCGTTAGCAAAATTTCTCATCAAATCACCAGTGTTCACTTGTCCCATCGTTTTCAGATACTTCCTCTGCATTTTCAAATCCCACAGATTGCATTTTGAATAGCACATGCACGGCAGATTGTCTTTACTCAAAGCAGTCAATATTGCAGCATTTTTTTCTTTGATTTACACACCACTTTCAAAATGATGGGAGGGAGTACACTGCGTTGTTGATTGAGAAATTATATGTTTATCCCTAAGAGTATCATTCCTGGATTCACTCTTCAATTTATGTTGGGTTATACAAGCCCTATTCATATCTTCTAGATATTAACTACGTTGCAAGTTTCGAGAAGTCACAGCAGTAGTTTAAAGATCAGAAGCTTTCATTTGCTGAAATTTTGAATCTGAAAAGATATATAAACTATTATGAAATATTCAAAAAATTCTGTACAACAGACCTAAGCAAGATTATAAATCTGAAAATCTTATACCCATATACACTTTTTCGCTGTCGCAAGGTATCCTGTAAATACCCTCTTGTGAAAGCGGGTCTATATTTTTTGTAGTTCTGATGGAAAATAGGCGCTACGCACCCTGGTGAAAATCTCAGTAACTACAAATGATGACATGGTTCTTGTTCTCATGCTTTGTATTTGTGCGATTAATGTGAATATTTTTGTTTTGAACTCATTTTAGAATGCATGAATGGTTCGACTCCCTATTGTTCAGTTCTTCAGTATTCTTCCTGAGAAAAAAAGATTAAATATCAATTTCCATGCTTTCCCCCAAGCTAGTGATAAAAATCACAGCCTTCTAAAGTCTCTATAGACAGCTATGTAAAAATTGTGTTTGAGTAGAAGGTGAAATTTAGGAGTAATATGTTGATGGATCTTCAAAAAGCTTGGCAACTTAAACACAAAATAGATAAACCAATTACTAGAAATATAATAGTATATTCTAAAACAAGTTGCAGAATGAGCTCGTATTCCAACACGAATGCGAAGTTCGAAAACGAGCGACGAAGGAGCGAGTTTTCGATAGCATGAGTGTTGGAATTGCCTTCTGCAACGAGTATTAGACGGTATTTTCTCTATTTCAGTCAATTTTTGTGAAATATTCTCGAAATTCAAATGAAAATTCAGATTAGTGACTTTTGTTTTGTCTCTTGGCAGTTGGTGTGACATACGAAATTTGACAGATCACGGAATTTGAATTGTTTTGATTCGAAACTTAATTCGATCGGAGGTCAGTACTGACAACCATAAAACGAAACATATAACTGAAAACAATGCTGTAATGAAACTCATTACAGCACTACTTTTAGTACTGTAATGAACCCATTACGATACTGAAATAGAGAAAAGTATGTTCCCTGTATTATATGGATGACTATTATTTCTATCGAGGTAAGCATGGATACATGAGAAATTTCAGGTTAGATTCCAGTTCCAAACAAAGGAAGTTTCTTAAGAAGACTGATTTACCTTCCAGAATCATAATAGTTGGGTTCTCAATGATATTTGATAATTCATTTGTCAAGCCATAGCTGATGTGTATTATTGCTACGATATCTAACTACTCGTATGTATTACGTTGTCAAGATTTTGTAAAAAATAAGCAATTACCTAAATGAATTAAGTTGGATATCAAAATTATATATGATTTGATTTTCTGTAGCATTGCTAAAAAATATTCAATACACTATTATTCGTTATACTAATGTTTATAGTTATTTTCCTAACAAGTGCGGAAAGTGATATTTTCCCGCACGAAACTGCCGTTACCCGAACGACGCGAAGCGGAGTTCGGGTAAGCAGTTGAGTGCGGGAAAAACACTTTCCGCGCGAGTTAGGAACAATATTTTTTCTACAAGCGCTTATACGAGATCGATTTCAACACACAGATCAAATGTGAATTGATCATTCTAAATACACATGAATGACAAAAGTGTGACAAGTCGTTACCATTGTACTCTCATCGTTGACGTTCGGTCCATAGAGACTACAAGCCTATGAAATAAATTTAAACTGTAATAATATTCATAAATTCTTTATAATTGAAAAGAAAACTAGACTAACAGCACATAAAAATGAATTTTGATAAGGAATCTATGTACATTCTGTTTCTTCCCATTATTATCAATATATTCATTAGAAATATTCAGTTATTATTTATATTTATTGTAAACGTGCAGTTGGTCGCGTTATGCAAATTTATAGCAGAAGCCATCATATTGGTCGAAGTCAGCTGCTCCTTGGAAGATAATGATTCTATATTACAGTTTGAAGAGGAAGAAGCAAAACGTTGAATATTTGCCATCATATTGTTCGAAGGCTCTTTGGAAGGTAATGATTCTGTATTACAGTTTGAAGAGGAAGAACCATTCAAATTAAGAATTTTAGTGGACATCTTTTTTTTCTGGTTAATAGATTCTTCCAAGTATCCTCAGCAACAGCAGTTGACTTCCATCCTCCTAAACGTTTAATATTTGTGATACCTTCTCCACAATTGGCTAGGAAAGTAGCCGAGGAGCGCCTAAAACTGTGTCCTGTGTATAATTCCGGATTTTGTAGGCGTAAGTAAGCTGCAATTTCGGACGGTATTTTTCCTATTGTATTGATTCCGACAGGTTGAATCTTACATTTTCCCGATTATACTTTATGAAAATTCGGCGATGAGGTATTTTCTTTGGACGTAAATTCATACATTTTCTGTATATGTTCAGAAAATATCCATTATTGTGTCTTGGGATATAACAAACTATCTTGGTGAATGATTTTTGGAGTCCTTAATATTGACGATGATCAAGTCTCCTTTATCATCTATATCGTCGATGGTGAGTTTAGTAAGTTCCTCTCGTCTGCAGGCACCAACTAATCCAAAAATTGTTACCAACTTCATCATCAAGTAAATTTCATCAGATGCCTCACTCATGAATTTTGTTATTTCCTCTTCATTAAAAGTTTTGGCCTTTTTTGGACGAAATCCTATATTCTGTCGTTTAATGAAGGCAGTTAATTTATGGAATTTTCCAATATCCAAATCCTGTTTCAGTTTACAAACACTCTTTATCATTGAATATCGGGACCATAATGTGTTTGGTCTCCAAATTTTGGACATTTCCAAAAAATACGCCGAAAACACTTTCTCCTTCCTCGGTTGAACCTTTTTGGAATTACACCAATCAATGAATTCTGAATATTGCTTCTCATATTTTATCTTCGACTTGGCCGGTAACAAATTTAAACTCGCTTCATAAGAAGCTGCTAATATTTCTTCGGGCAGGCCATCATCAGATCCCGAAGTATCCATTTTACCGGAGCGTACTGATTGAATTCGAGTTGATATTATTTATATTTAAACACAATTTCATAATATAATGACAATGTATTAATTCTTATTCACATGCCGTTTCCATAGTAACGTCATCGGTGGCATAGAGATATATCATTATTCAGTTTATTCTTTAGAAAAAGCGTGCGAGAAAAACCCTTGCTAATCCATTACCACACGCATTTGCGTGCGGTAATGGAATAGCAGGGGTTTTTCCCACACTGTTTGGCAATGTGACTCTTTACGAATTGAAATACGTGCGGGAAAGAGAATGAAAGTGCACGCTTGTAGAAAATAGTTATTTTCCTAACAAGTGCGGAAAGTGATATTTTCCCGCACGAAACTGCCGTTACCTGAACGACGCGAAGCGGAGTTCGGGTAAGCAGTTGAGTGCGGGAAAAACACTTTCCGCGCGAGTTAGGAACAATATTTTTTCTACAAGCGAAAAACACTTCCTCCTTCCTCGGTTGAACCTTTTTGGAATTACACCAATCAATGAATTCTGAATATTGCTTCTCATATTTTATCTTCGACTTGGCCGGTAACAAATTTAAACTCGCTTCATAAGAAGCTGCTAATATTTCTTCGGGCAGGCCATCATCAGATCCCGGAGTATCCATTTTACCGGAGCGTACTGATTGAATTCGAGTTGATATTATTTATATTTAAACACAATTTCATAATATAATGACAATGAATTAATTCTTATTCACATGCCGTTTCCATAGTAATTTCGTCCGTGGCATAGAGATATATCATTATTCAGTTTATTCTTTAGAAAAAGCGTGCGAGAAAAACCCTTGCTAATCCATTACCACACGCATTTGCGTGCGGTAATGGAATAGCAGGGTTTTTCCCACACTGTTTGGCAATGTGACTCTTTACGAATTGAAATACGTGCGGGAAAGAGAATGAAAGTGCACACTTGTAGAAAAAATAGTTTTTGCTCTTCATTTTAGTTTAATTTCTTGATTTTTTCCTGTAGGTCATGAGGGCTTATTATTGTCATTACTTTTTTGGGACTGTTAAATTGCAGGGTAATGTAGAATCAACAATTCAGGTAGGTAAAAAACATTTAAACTGATGTTTATTAGCCTTACACATAGATAAATATTACAAATAACATGAAACATCTTTTGAAATAAGCATTTCTTTGCCACTGTTAATAATTTTTTTGTAAGAGTATCGTTGAAATTTCATTTTTATCATTTCACATCATCATCAGAAAAAACATTAAATATGAAATAGCATGTAGATACATTTCAATACTGCCTCAGGCACCCTTCTGTATTAAACAGAAATATTTACAGTGAGTGAGTTTATAGGCACTGCCTAAACTGTTATCATTGTAATAATAACAATAATAATACACGACGACGGCCGAAATGCTAGAAAAAGCAGGCGACATTGAACGATGTCCGCTAAAGCCTCAACCCTCAACCTATTCAGATATTTCAGTAAATTATCAAAGATCTGTAATAATTCGTGAATAGGGCCACCTACAGTTGGTTAAACGAACTATCGCCCATATTCCCGATACTGTCCAAACAAAGTCGAATCAATGCTGACACCATTCTATTGTTGAATATTTACAACTGAATGCATGATATTATTCAATTTATATGAATATTTATAAGAATGTTCACCAGCCGAACTTTTCAAAATGTCGGTGAAAATTACATGTTGGTGAACTAGTTGTCATGCGTCATAAATTTGTGCTCTGTGATCGACATGTTGGTATTTCTATGATTTAACCCTATTATGGAATTTTGTTCTGTTTATTTTCTTGCTGAACAGCTGAACTACTCAGACTAGAGAAAATCTAAGCTGAACAATATTTTGATAATTATTCTAAAACACTTTTGAGTGTGGCGTAAAAAATACACGATCCCATCTTCGAGTGTAAATCTGGTGGATAATATGATGTTATTCAATCAATTGAGTTTATGAAATAGAGTATCATCAAAGAACATAATGGAAGCTGTTAAAAACCAAATTGAAAGTGAAGGAAACAAAGCCTATGTCAGTGATCGGTGAGTACTATTTTTGGTCCAATTCTCGTTTATGTACCTTACGATTTTTAGAAGTTTCAAAATTTTTTGGTCGGAATAAATGTTACAACATAATTCTTCATTAATCAGATCAGAAAATCAACTCAGAATAACCGAAGAACTAATAATTCCTAAAGTTCCTCGTTATACAGAAATATTATGTCTTTTAACTCTGTTCCTGTTACTAACTTTCTTTAATAATCTGGAGATGATGTGTCATAACCTTAATACATACATAGAGCTCATTAAACCTTTTTTAGCTTGATGGATATTTTGTAAAGAAACTAGTTATTTAAGTTGTAGCATTTTAAGATGATCTCAAGCCTTGTTACCAGTATGCCTGTACTGATTTGAGGTTAGAAATAAGGATTATACAGGGTGAGTCGGGAGGAACGGACCAAACTTCAGGTGTGTATTCTGCAGGTCGAAATAATTCAATAAAACTCATATGTTGTTATCCGATTCTCATTTGTTTTCAAACTGTAGGGTAATTAGAATATTTAAATAAGGTCAACCAATATTCAGATCAAGAGTTTCTCGGACTATGGATTGGTCGCTGTGGTTGTATTAGTTGGCCTCCAAGATCTCCAAACCTCACACCATTGAACTATTGTTTGTGGGGCTGCTTCAAGAACGAGGTATACAAAGTTAAAGTTGACACTTGGGATGCTCTAATTCGACGCATTAGAAATGCGGCATTTCTTTTTAAGGAAAATCACGAATCAATCAGAAAAGCATCGAGAGCCCTTCGCAGACGAATGTGTTTCTAGGTTAATGGCGGGATTTTCGTGCATTTATTAAAATAATGCTATAAATGAAACTATTTTAATATAGAAAATGTTTTTTTTTATAATGACGCTGTAGTTTGAGAACAAATGAAAATCGGATAACATCATATGAGTTTTTTTATATTATTTCGAGCTATAGAATACACACCTGAAGTTTGGTCCGTTCCTCCCGACTCACCCTGTATAATAAGATACCAAAAAGGCATTAGTATTGCCTTTTACCAAGTGAAAGAAGGTTTCTCTCAATGCAACAATGAGTGGTATCAACCTTACACGAAGAAACCACACTAACTCTTTGATGCTATACACTACGCAAAAGAATTAACGCACATTATGGAAATCTCAAATTTATTCTACAACTGAAGGTGTTCTTAATGATAATTATTTTTATCAGAATTATGCATGCATATGTTATCCACTTTCAACGTTTTTCTTCAATACAGATGTTTTTTCCCAGCAGGAATAAAAAAAGATGATTTGTGTTCTGTTTATTTTCTTGCAGAAACTATATTTTGATAATTATTCTAAAACAATTTTAAGTATGGCTTAAAAAACACGATCCCATCCTCGAGTGTAAATCTGGTGTGATAATATGATGTTATTCAATCAATTGAGTTTATGAAATAGAGTATCATCTAAGAACATAATGGAAGCTGTTAAAAACCAAATTGAAAGTGAAGGAAACAAAGCCTATGTCAGTGATCGGTGAGTACTATTTTTGGTCCAATTCTCGTTTATGTACCTTACGATTTTTAGAAGTTTCAAAATTTTTTGGTCGGAATAAATGTAACCACATAATTTTTCATTAATCAGATCAGAAAATCAACTCAGAACAACCGAAGAACTAATAATTCCTAGAGTTCCTCGTTATACAGAAGTATTATGTCTTTTAACTCTGTTACTAACTTTCTTTAATAATCTCGACATGATGTGTCGTAACCTAAATACATACTTAGAGCTCATTAAATCTTTTTTAGCTTGATGGATATTCTGTAAAAAAACTAGTTAATTAAGTTATAGCATTTTAAGATGATCTTAGGCCTTGTTACCAGTAAGCCTGTACTGATTTGAGGTTAGAAATAAGGATTATATTAAAAATACCACAAAGGCATTAGTAGTGCCTTTTACCAAGTGAAAGAAGGTTTCTCTCAATGCAACAATGAGTGGTATCAACCTAACACGAAGAAACCACATTAACTCTTTGGTGTTATATCTGTCCAAAAAAATTCTCAAAGCGATCGGTCAGGGCTAAACAAAGGATGGTCAGAAATGAGTTAGTATATATATATAAAAGAGTCCGCTTTTTACTCCAGCGATACGTGAGTCTCTATACCCTTAAACCGCCGTATTTAGATTTCTAAAGACTCTTAATACATTTAACTTATACAGGGTGTTTCCTTAACATGCGGCAAAAATTCAGGGGGCTGTTCCTTGGACTATTCTAAGAATATTTTGTCCTTTGATGATTTTTGAAAAACCTCTTTGTTTCGAAGATACAGGGCAAACAAAATTTTAGATAATAACATTTTATTATGAAAAATTACATGAAAATTTAACTTAACCTACAAAAACTGTTGAAAATGACCACCTCCAGCCAGCATACAAGTATCCAATCTTCTCCTCATTGACTGCCGAACCCTTTCAAAAACACCAGGATCATTTCTTATTAAGTTACACCCAGCAATGATCCGATTTCGCAAGTCTTCCACATTTTCTACTGGAGTGGTATAAGTCAAAAAACTGGCCGTTTTTTATAGTTGTCAAACACATTTAAAAATAAATTGTACCTACTTAGTAAACACAGTGCGGTACGCATTTTTATTTATACTATTATCAATTTTAAAAATATGAAAAATGTTGTTCGCCCTGTATCTTCGAAACAAAGAGGTTTTTCCAAAAACATCAAAGGACAAAATATTCTTAGAATAGTCCAAGTAACAGCTCCCTGAATTTTTGCCGCATGTTTAGGAAACACCCTGTATATATATATATATATATATATATATATATATATATATATATATACAGTGAAACTTCCCTACAGCGAACGTCTCTACAACGAATTTCTCTGTACAACGAATTTCTTATCTGTCATTGCACCTTGAATCCAAATACCCTGTTAAAAACACCCTCTAAAACGAAGTGAATTCTCTCTATAACGAATTATTCCAAGAAAATCACTCTCTAAATGCGTATTGGTAAGAAGGTTTTTCCCAGAGTATACTTAGGGATGGTTTTTTCCGTAATTCTGTTGGACGTAGGTAATAAATCCCGATCATAAACTAAACCATTACGGTGGACGGAGAGTTCCTTCTGAAACAGGAGGCTATACAGATTGATCCGTTTTCAGTTTTGCTCTGATCGTTAATGAAAAAAGTAGTGCGAAAATGTCTAGAAGGAAGTGCTTAAGTTAATTATGTATAATGTATTCAAATAAAAAAAAATGAAAGTGAACGTTGCTTTTTTGACACTTCTTGACACAATAAAAAAAAATTTCTGCATAACGAAATTTCTGTATAACGAAATTTTTTTGCGGATTTAGCGTATTCGTTATAGGGAAGTTCCACTGTATATATATATATAAATACTTAAGTTCACAGTCGTACTATTAATATGTGAAGTCGAATTCCCTTAACCTTTCACATATATATATATATATATATATATGTGAAAGGTTAAGGCTGATGCTTTGGATTTTCAGTTTACTCTTTATTCCATACCAAGCTTTCGGAACTTTTTTGTTCCTTCTTCAGAGTCACTACAATTTGGACAATTAAAAACAAAACTTCAAAACGTCTAAAAAACAATTACTCACAGAAACTGAGGTTATAATCCCAGTAAGATGTTGTTCTAATAATTAAATAAATTCTAGTTATTATGGACATAAATCGAAATCGCAATGGGTATCTGTCGTCTTAAACTTAACATTAACCTAACTTACAAAAATCATAGAATAGACTCTGTGATATGTGTACCTATTCTATGATTTTTGTAAGTTATTAATATTATTGTTCATTATAATAATAATAATAATAATAACTTACAAAAATCATAGAATAGGTACACATATCACAGAGTCTACATTCTTCACTTTCACTCGTCCAATGGACCATCATAGAATTCTTCTTTTTCACGATTGGGATAAGTCAATAAATATGTACATACATTGCTTAGCTTCTGTATGTCAGTTTTCTTATTTATTGGATTCGTTTGATTTCTTATATTTATCATCTCCATTATGAGCCTTTTATTGTATTTTCCTTGTGTGCATAGTATTTCTGCACTGTCAAAATCAATTTTATGATTTTTTTGAATAGAGTGTGAGGCTAATGCACACCGAGGGTTCATAGTTTGGATATCACTCCTATGTAATGATAGCCGGCTCTTTAGCCACTGAAATGTTTGTCCCACATAGGTGCCATCACATTCAGAACAATTGATTTTGTAGACTACATTGGATTTTAGTGGGGTTGGTGTGGAATCCTTCAATTTGCTGAATAATCTTTTAACTGTTTTTGTGTTGTAGGTGGCTATCTTGACTTTTTCATCTTTGAAGCAATTTTTTATTTTGTTTGTAAGATTTCCAAGGTTGGGAAGGCTGCCATATTTCATTGTAGGGCTGTTTTCATCCATATTCTCAATTTGTTCGGGTCTTGGCTGAGGTTGTTCGATGGCGATTGTATTTGTTTCATACAGCAACTTGTTGAGCATTTGTTTAGGGTGGGAGTTGTCCTGAAAAATCTTATGCAGTTTTTTTATGTTCGCATCCACCAAATCTGGGTGGCAGATTTTTTCAATTCGGTTTTTCATTTCTTTTATACAATTTATCTTCATTCCTATTGGGTGTTCAGATTTGAAATGGATAAATCTATTTGAATGTATCTCTTTTCTATACCAGTCCAGCTTAATCGTTTCATTCATTCTGCAAACCCTTGTATCTAGGAAGGGAACAGAGTTGTTTTCATCTTCCCTTTCAATTGTAAACTGGATATGTGTATTAAAGCTGTTGAATACATCAAGTATCTCATCAAATCCTGTATCTGGTATTACAACTATCAAATCGTCAACAAATTTCTTTAAAATCAACACCCTAAATGACAGCCTTGGGATAACCATGGTCAGCACGTAATCCATGACATACAACGACAATATCGGGCTCACTTTGGAACCCATAGAACAACCAAATATCTGTACATAATATTCTCCTTGAAAAGTGAAATAATTGTTTGTTAGCAAAAACTCAATAATCTCTAAGAATAGGGCCTTTGGTACATTACAGTGTTCTTCTATAATACTCCATTTTACTTCAATCACTTCTAATACAAGTTCTTTATATATATTACCAAATAGGTTAACTACATCTAATGATTCCAATTGATATCCTGGTGGTATGATCTGGTTGTTCATGAAGGAAGCAAACTCAAATGAATCCTTTATGTAATAATCATTATTTTGGTCATAAGCATTTGAGAGAACTTTGGCTGTGAATTCAGCCAGTGATGACATCGGGCTCTGTATGCTTGCTACAATAGGTCTTAGCGGATATCCTTGTTTGTGAATTTTGGGATTTCCGTATATTTTTGGGCATACTGAATTGTAACCTTTCATAGTTTTCTCTTGCTCTTTACTTATTGAGTTCGACTTAAACAATCTTGTTATGTAATTATTGCATTTGGTTTGTAATGTTGTAGTAGGATCCTTTGGTAATTGTCTGAAATTTTCTGTATTTATTATCATGTACATTTTCTGTATATATTCCTGTTTATCCATAGTGACAGTAACTGAGCCTTTGTCACTGTTCAGAACTATCAAATTGTCATTCGTTCTAAGGAATTCTTTAGTAGTTTTATAGGGCTTATCTGTATGGTAGGTAATATCCCTGTTTTTATGTATGTGGCCAGCTATAATGCTGGAGAATTTTGTTCTGTATAGGTCCCTTTTGTCTTCAGATGTTTTTTGAATAATATCTTCTACATCAGTGATAAGGTTGTCCATAGGTATATGTTTAACTGGTAGGGCAATACTAAACTTCGGTCCAAGTGATAAGAAGTCTTCTACGTCTTTAGGTATTACCATTGAGGAAATATTTTTGATATATATATATATATATATATATATATATATATATATATATTTATGAGAGTTAAAATAATACAATAAATGTTGAAACAAAAAGTACCTAAGGGGTACCATAACATTCTTCCTATGATACTATAGAATCATACGATATTATCATCACCAGTATCATACGATACTATAGAGCCAGGGGAAAAAACCTCAGCCGAAAAAACCTGTCTCCATGTAAAGAAATAAAATAAAATTGTTGTATCTGAATATTTTCTATTGAAGGACATTACGATTATCGGAACGGCTCTTCAGAGGAAGGATTTCCAAACACAAACTCCAACCTGAAAATAAAAAAAAAAAGGAAAGGAAGAGAATGCAATTTCTACTGCATCAAATTGATCTAAAATTTCCAACCCATTGCAAAAATCAATTTGATACATTGTGTAAGGCTCTAATGCCTTCTTGAAATTTATAAATCGAACAATTATTAATTAGGTGTTCAACTGTTTCCTCTGATTCACCACATTCACAATTAGGACTATCAACTGAATTCCACTTGAAAAGCATGCCATTGGTACGACCATAACCTGTTCTTATTCGATTAAGAAGGGTCCATATTCTCCTGGGAAGGTTAAAATCAGGAACTTTATTCGATGGATCAGATATTAGATCTTTATTAGATAAAGAACATGCATCCCATTCGGATTTCCAGATTTCCTTGAAGTTCGAATTCAGAAAGTTATTCGAACAAATAGGTTTATGGGATTTCAGTCTTGGAATTCTAATTTCTGGAATGTAGGAAAGTAAATAGCAAAATGACCTGTTATGATTGAATTTTAACATGTTTCCCATTGACTGCATCAGCAAAACATTTTTAATTATCACCTAATTCCTTTTCAAAATTATTGATAGGAAACATGTCATTGAAATCAATTGCAACACTGCAGTTGCCACCACAATGAGCCGTATTTTACGATATTTCAGTCTTGGAATTCTATTTTCTGGAACGTAGGAAAGTATCGGAAAAGAATCCGGAAATAAATTGAATTCATTCCAAGAATTCCAAGTTGCAGACTGTTCGAATATGGGGAGGAACTATATTTGATAGCACTGGTAGCCATTGGATAGGTGTAGATCGGATGGTTCCAGTAATTATTCTCATTGATAAATTGAGCTATGCCAAGGTGGCAAGTAGTAGAACCATAAATATTGACATTTGAGTTTTCCCTTGTATTGTTTATGTGCGTATTTGCGTTGATAAAATTTGAATTTACATTCAATATCAAAACTTTTTTGTCTTCTATAGTGAAGGAGTGTGTTACTGTGTACATATTTTCACTTTTTATGAAGGCAAAGGGGTGTAAGGGGTTGTAGTATCAATAACAACCCAAATGTCAACCTCACCTGCAAGAGCGGTAACTAATGTTATCCGGTACACCCTGCTAGATAACTAACGGGGCTCTGACGACCGAAAAATAGCCGGAAGGAATAAGTTATCCCCCTCAAACCGTCAACGGCATCTCTCTTTTTGAGAGGGCGGAAGAACGGTAGAGGTAGGGCACTCTTTTGCCCTGGGATTGAGAAATTGATCCTAAAGGCGGAGGAACAGAGTTACTGTCAACGGCATAAGGATACGGAAGGCAACGGGAAACCACCGTATTAAAGGCTTAAATGCATCCCTAGAAAACTAGTATGGTAGAAGGAAACAAAATTACGGCCCTCAGTCCCCGGCAGCCCTTAAATGGGAAGAGGGTGCTAAGAATCCCCGGGTTAACAAAAAATATTGCAACTTGGAATGTTACCTCAATGTTTGAGCACAGCCGTCTATAGAGATAGCCTGGAACTAAGTCTGGCAACGCCGTATGAGAAGGCAAACCGTAGGTATACTCGTCCGATGCGGTAGCGCGGGATATCATGTTATTTCGAATTCAAATCATTTGCAAATTCATCAAATGAATTTTTTGCTAGAAGAAATGAAAACATAAGACCCTACTTAGTCAAAAAATTGAATATCTTAATTACTCCTATTAAAAAATCTCACTATTGTGTTTGAATCTTGGTTGGAATTAAAAGGTAATTCTCTGAATTGAAGTTAGGAAGAGAATTGGATATTCAATTCATTGTTCAGCAAGAACCACGGAAGGTGTAGGGCCAACTCTTGCCAAAAAAATTAAATCATATTCTCTACGGGAACAAAACAAGTATTCTCATATAACTCATCAATATATGTAGACATCGAAGTGAATGTGAAAATAAATGGATATAAGATGTTTTCACAACAAATATTGAAATTTTCAACATAAAAATGATATGCAATAGAAACGGAAATGCATATATTTATGAAAAGTTAGACAGTTTCATTCTAAGGATGATAATTTTCTATATTTGGGAAATGGTAACTTTTTCTCCTATCTCCCAAGTGTTTTTTCTTCTCCGTTTGCTCGACATAAATCATATTATTGTTATTATTTACGAAATTGTTCAAGAGTTAATTTGCAAAAACCGGACAAAGTGAATTTGAAATTGATTTCGCATTAGTTCCACATCTGTAAGTCTCAGTTGCTGCTCCAAGGAGCAACATATTCTGAAACATAAATTTTGGCGGAGTTATCCATGTCGCTATTTTGCAAATAATATGAATCTGAAATGAACAAACCTCTGAAATTAATTTCCTATGATTATCGGAACTATTTTCATCGCAATTGGAATCTTAACCTAACCTCCAACCTATCCAGTAGATGATCCCAAGTTAGTAAAGAAAATCAGACGAAACTTTCATTGCACTTCACTAAAAACATTTCTTTAGTTCTCTTAAAGTGCACTTTTTTCCAGTCGTTCATTCACTAAAACACTACGATTTTTCAACACAATCCAAACACGTACCTACACTATAAACAAAACTCTCTACTGAATATATCAATTCTCCAGTACGCGTCACGAGTCTCCGTGGGTAGGCCTACGTGCGACGTTGCCGAATTTCCTTGTTCCTGGCTTGTACTTTAGAAGGCTGTGGTTTGAGGCAGGAAAACTACGGAATATTATACAGGAAATGCGCAGATTAAACGTAGATATACTGGGAATCAGTGAATCGAGATGGCCGGGCTCGGGTAGGATTATTCAAGACGACAGTGTGGTCTACTACTCCGGTAATGATGAGCCTCAGCATAGAAATGGGGTGGCGTTCATAGTGAAGCAGAATATCGCTCACAGCGTCAAAAATGTGGTCGCACTTTCAGATCGGGCTATAAAGCTACAGCTTGCCGGAGTCCTATGGATATAACTTTGATACAGGTTTACGCCCCTACCGCCGACAAGGAAGAACAGTTAGTAGAGGAATTTTATGAGCAGATCAAACAACTACTCAAATGTACCAAGTCACGGGATGTTTGTGTTGTTATGGGAGATTTCAACTCAAAAATAGGCAAGGGAAAACAGGGAAACAGTGTAGGAAACTTTGGACTGGGCCAAAGAAACATCAGAGGGGACCGACTTAGGGCCAGTTTCATAATCAGTTTTAAAATCCCTTTAATTTTAAAGCTCCTTTAAGTTCAATATTTCGGTTTCATAACACATTTAACTTTCTTAAAGCCATTTTATATTTAAAGGCCCAAATTCGGGACTTTAGCAGCTAAAGTATCCTTTAGCCCTGAATTCCTAACCTCTCGTGTTCAAACTGTCAACTCATTTGAGGTTAGTTATGTTGTGTTTTATTTCGAAATTCAAAATCGACTTTCACAAGTGGAATGAGAATACGAAAATGAGAGTATGGAAACGTATAGATTTCCAATTTCGAAATGAGACTACAATTAGACACCATACGGCTCATCGTAAACATGCAGTTCACACAAGTGATTTCAATGACATGTTTCCTATCAATAATTTTGAAAAGGAATTATGTGATAATTAAAATTTTTTTGCTGATTCAGTCAATAGGAAACATGTTAAAATTCAATCATAACAGGTCATTTTGCTATTTACTTTTCTACGTTCCAGAAATAAGAATTCCAAGACTGAAATCCCATAAACCTATTTGGTCGAATAACTTTCTGAATTCGAACTTCAGCTACAAGGAAATCTGGAAATCCGATCTAATATCTGATCCATCGAATAAAGTTCCTGGTTTTAACCTTCCCAGGAGAATATGGTCCCTTCTTAATCGAATAAGAACAGGTCATGGTCGTACCAACAGCATGCTTTTCAAGTGGAATTCAGTTGATAGTCCTAATTGTGAATGTGGTGAATCAGAGGAAACAGTTGAACACCTAATTAATAATTGTTCGATTTATAAATTCCAAGATGGTATTAGAGCCCTACAAAATATATCGAACTCATTTTTGCAATGGGTTGAAAATTTTAGATCAATTTGATTTAGTATAATTTGAATTCTCTCGCTGTTTGGTCTTTTTTTCTTTTCAGGTTGGAGTTTATGTTTGAAAATCCTTCCTCCGAAGAGCCCTTCCGATAGTCGTGATGTCCTTCTATATAGAATATTCAGATACAACAATTTTATTTTATTTTTTTTATGGGGAGACAGGTTTTTTCAGCTGAGGTTTTTTCCCCTGGCTCTATAGTATCGTATGATACTAGTGATGATAGTATCGTATGATAATATAGTATCATACGAAGAATGTTATGGTATATATTTTGCTATATTAAGCTGATGCAATTGGTGAAAATAAATGCTTATTCAAAGATTATGTTTATTCAATTTTTTTTCCTATTTCGATTTCTAAATCTAATGATGTTAATCTGAGGCAATGCTCCCTTTTGTCAGCCACAATCATCAATTCCATTTTTTTTTTTTGTAATATTCAGTTTGGGATTGGTATTTTCCCCCAAATTTCTAGTTGTATATTTCAAATTTGAACCTGAACGTCATATCCACATGATATGAAAATAACATAACCTCCTTCAATTTTAAGATGGCTGTGGTTAAATACAACTGCAACTGTCCATTTTAGGTCAAATGAAACGATTTCAGTTATGCCAACATACAACATTTCACCTAAAGTCGCCTTTACGTAAAGTCCCATTTAATTTCATTATGAAATCGGGTGGACTTTTAAAGTCGGCTTTAACTAAAGCCGACTTTTACTAAAGTGACTTTAAGGGGTTTATTATGAAACTGGCCCTTATTCAGTTTTGCGAGGAAAATAAGCTCATAGTTGCGAATACTTTCTTTCAACATCCACCAAGAAGACTACACACTTGGTCTTCCCCAAAAGACAACGAAAGTAATTTAATCAGAAATCAGATAGATTTTATACTTGTGAATGAAAGATTTAAGAACTGTATTAAAAACGTCAAATCATACCCTGGTGCAGATGTCAATTCCAATCATAATCCTATAATCGCAAAAATCAATATAAGATTGAAGAGGCTTCAAAGAACACAGAAGCAGAAGGAAAGCGATTTTAGATTTCCTGAAAATGAGGAAGTCAAAAAAGACCAAGCCAAAGAAATTAATGACAATCTTAAAAAATTGGAAATTGACATGAGTCAACACAACATCAACGAGTCTTGGTCGCAAATTAGAGACACAATAATAACAAGTCGGAAGAAGATTGAACCACCCAAACTACCAAAGAGGAAGGAGTGGATGACGGAGGAAATACTGGCACTTATGGAGGAAAGAAGGCTGAAAAAGAATAAGGATACACCTGCTTACAAGGAAATAAACAAAAAAATTAGAAGTGAGATAAGGGCTGCCAAGGAAGAATGGTTGTCAAGGAAGTGTTCGGAAATAGAAGAATTGGACAGAAAATACGACAGTAGGAATATGCATAAAAAAATAAAGGAAATGTGTGGAAGTTACAAAAACAGACCCATCAACAACCTCTGGGACGAGAATGGAAAAATACTCTGTTCCTTAGAGGATCGTCTCGCACATTGGAAATCATACATTGAAAAACTCTTTCAAGATCAGAGAATAAAACCCCACAATAAAGATGGTAAAAATGGACAGACAGCGCCCCCTATAACAAAAACGGAGGTGATCTACGCGATCAAAAATTGTAAAAAAGGGAAAGCGGCTGGACCCGATGAAGTTACAGCAGATCTAATAAAACTCATCGATGAAGACAACGTCAACATTTTGGTGGATTTGTTCAATACAATTCATAAAACCGGTATTATACCCACCGAATGGCTAAAATCGACGTTTGTTACCCTGCCAAAAGTAAATCACCCAAAGCGCTGTGAAGACTATCGCACAATCAGTTTGATGTGCCACATGCCGAAGATCTTTTTGAAAATAATACACGGCAGAATATATCACAAATGCGAGATGGCACTAACAAACACCCAATTCGGCTTTAGAAATGGCATGGGGACACGAGAGGCGATGTTCAGTGTCAACGTGTTGGTACAACGATGTCGGGATGTCAGCAAGAACGTCTATAGAGCAAAACACAACTCTATGCGACACCGCCGGCGATAGCCTGAACTAAGCCCGAAACGAGTATCGTTTTGACATTTAGTACGTGAAAGCTGGGATTATTTGTTTATTTTTACGTTTTTAGTGTGATAAAAAGATATGCCTGAGGAAAAAACCGTCAAAAACACTAATTGTTGTGTTCATGGATGTAATTCTAAAAAATCTTGGAATCCTGGAGCCCATTTTCGTGGTAAAAATCAAAAAGTTCGCTTTACCAACAAACTAGAAATCGCAGATGAAATTAATAGACGTAAATCCTCAGAGCATGTTTTGATAATGGCAAAACCTGTATCTAAACATATTAGAGTATGTTCACACCTGAACAGATTATGGAATGAAAACAGGCAAGAGTGGAAACTGATGTCAATTGAAAACAATTCTTCAAATGTTTTGAATTATTTCGGAAACTCTCACTATGAAAACATTTCTGCTACTGGAGAAGAAAGCTGTACCTTCAAAAAACCTACCAAAAAAAGCAGTTGAAGTCAAGACATTTTAAATTTTTGTTCAGATCGTTCTTGTACAATAATATTCATTCTTATCGAAATAAATTACTTTGAGTCTACTTGATATTTTTGAATATATAGAAGTCTCAACAATTCAAGGAGCCTAGATGAAAGTGCTGAATGCAAGTCATATGAAAATGTGCAACAAAACTAAGGACCTTGTGAGTTTAAGTGATTATCTCGATGCCTCGATTGTTGCAAAATTGAACTTATGTTCAGCAATCATCAAATCTACATGTGGAATCTCGAATAAATTCCGAGAATTGGCAATTTTAAAAAATTATTATACATATATGTATCAATTTAATATTAAACATAGCTTGATAGTAATGACGTTCATTTAGCTATGGAAAAGGTGCAATCAATCGATGGATAAGTTGAATAATTTTATTTCATTATAACTGCAGCGTAAGACATGAGTGAGATGCAATAAATGAAAAATACATTAGAATCTAGCGTAATGAATTCTTCACATGATTAATCGATGATCACGTCATGTTCTGCATACATACAGTTCTCTGAAGAATGTCCATTTTTATTCAAAATTTATCACCCATTTTCTTTTCATAGATTTTTTCCCTTCCTAAATAGAAAAAAAATTAGCAGCTTCTATTAAATGAATATATTGTTCATGCTGATGTTCAATAACATTACAATCATGCATGTTTTCATGTTCTGTTAGGTCTCAAACTAATTTCATCCTTCTCTTAGTTTTAATCAAATATGGATAATCCTAATGTTTTCTGTTTTGTACATTTCATTGTTATGGAAAAACAGCAGAGACAAAACTAAACAATGAATTTTACCATCACAATCAGTAGAATTGTCAAGATATTTTGTAGCACGTAAAACCTTGTAGAGTAGCAGGGCTAAAATATGCTTGCAAATTCCAGACAATCTTGCTTGGTATCTGTATATAATCTTGTCAACCTTCACACCATCATTTTAGAAGACATCATTTCCTCAATATGATGGGGTTGTCCTTGTAGACTTCCAATGTTTTGAAATAATTTTTTCCCACATAGAATCAAATGATTGCATTGCAACACTTGCTCACCCTCTACACAGCATCTGTGAGCATGCAAATATTGGAAAATTTCCTATAATTAGAGTAACCTTTGGTAAACATCTTGCCAGATGATCTGAAAAGCATTCGAAATTGAATAGTGCTCACCTCAATATTTTACATGAAATATAAGAAAAAGCACAATATTACCAATACTTGCACTTACAATATAATCCAAAGGATCCACAATTAAGGAAACAACTTCGATTATTGATAGCCAATAAACGTTTAAACTAAAAAATCCCATAAATACAAATAGAAATCTAATGTAAACACGAAACAATACTCGTTTCGGTAAACAGCTGATCGGCGAATGCAGCGACACCATCGGTAATTATTTTGTCCAATATGGGGTTCATAGATTACAGGAAAGCCTTCGACAGAGTGCGTCACAATAGGTTGATCGAAATAATGACTAATCTGAACCTAGACCTTGAAGATATCAATTTGATTACAAATTTATATTGGAACCAGAAAGCGGATGTGTTGGTAGAGTCACAATATACACTCGGAGCAAATTTTCAAACAGGCTTTGGAGGACATCAATGTGGGTATTAACATAAATGGAATCCTGATCAATAACATCAGATATGCAGACGATAGCTTACTACTGGCGGAAACACTTGAAGATCTTCAAACTTTGTTCAACGTCATCAATCATCGTAGCAAAATATACGGCTTAGAAATGAACATCAAGAAGACAAAATATATGGTGATTGAGCGGGGGCTACGAACACAAACATCAATAAAGATTGAGAATGAAGAAATACAGAGAGTCCATTCTTATAAATACTTGGGGGTAATCATCACTGACGATTGGAGACAAGATACTGAAATTAAATGTCGCATCGAACAAGCCAGAGGTGTCTTCATGAAGATGAAATCGTTTTTTTGTAACAAGAACAGCAACATCGAACTCAGAAAGCGAATTCTCCGGTGCTACGTGTTTCCAATAGTCTTGTACGGGGTGGAGGCGTGGACGCTGACGGAAACACTGTCCAGAAAAATCACTGCCTTTGAGATGTGGGCATATCGCCGCATGCTACGGATATCTTGGACTGATAGGATACGGACTGAGGAGGTACTCCGCAGAATGGATATTCAGATAGAACTCTTATACAACATCAAAAAGAGAAAGTTCGAGTATTTTGGACATATCATGCTTGGAGATAGATATGAATTGCTGCAGATAATAATTCAAGGTAAAATCAACAGCAAGAGAGGCCCCGGACGTAGAAGAGACTCCTGGCTGAAGAATTTGAGAGCATGGTCGGGAAAAACATCTGCTGAATTATTTCGAGCAGCAGCTTCGAAAGTTAAGATCGCCCTACTAGTCGCCAACCTTCGTACGGGAGACGGCACATGAAGAAGAAGATGAAGACAAAGGCGGAAGGAATTTTCATTTGTTTCAATACAGTGTAAATATTTCTGTCAAATTCAGTTGGGTACCTAAGGCAGTATTGAAATGTATCTACATGCTATTTCATATTTTATGTTTCTTCTGATGATGATGTGAAATGATAAAAATGGAATTCCAACTCTTACAAAAAAGTTATTAACAGTGGCAAAGAAATACTTATTTCAAAAGATGTTTCATGTTATTTGTAAGACTAATAAACGTCAGTTGAAATGTTTTCTACCTACCTGAATTGTTGATTCTACATTACCCTGCAATTTAACAGTCCCAACAAAGTAATGATAATAATAAGCTCTCATGCCCTACAGGAAAAAACCCAAGAAATTAACAGCAAAAACTATTTAAACATTAGTATAACGAATACTAGTGTATTGAATATTTTGTAGGAATACTACAGAAAATCATATATCATTTTGATGTTCGATTCAATTCATTTAGGTAATTGCTAATTTTTTACAAAAGTCTTGACGAATGAATTATCAAATATAATTGAGGACCCTTATATTATGATTCTGGAAGGTAAATCAGTCTTCTTAAGAAACTTCTTTTGTTTGGAACTGGAATCTGTAAACAATTAAAATATCCCTATAAATCTAACCTGAAATTTCTTGTGTGTCTGAGCTTACCCCAATGAAAATAATCGTCATCCATATAATGCAGGGAACATACTTTTATATTTCGAGTAATTGGTTTACCCATTTTGTGTTCAAGTTGCCAAGCTTTTTGTCGATCCATCAACACATTACTCCCCAATTTCACCTTCTACCCAATCACGATATTTATCACCAGCTTGAGGTAAAGCATGGAAATTGATATTTAATCTTTTTCTTCTCAGGAAGAACACTGAAGAACTGAACAATAGGAATTCATACTTTATAAAATGACTTCAAAACACAAATATTCTCATTAATCACACAAATACAAAGCAGGAGAACAAAAACTATGTCAAAATTTGTAGTTACTGAGATTGTCACCAGGGTGCATAGCGCATATTTTCCATCGCCTATAGTATATCCAATAATATATCCGAATTGGACACAGTCTACTTTATTTAATTTATTTATTTATTTATTAAATTCGCTTCAACCACAAGGGTTATTAGCGATGGAATAATAATGATACATAATTAAATTAACACTAAATTAAATCATTTTTGTCAAATGTATACTGTTGAGAAACTTCATAATATTTTTAACTTCACACTTTTCCATCAAAATGTCTTTCAAAGTTCCTGTTATGAGATGTCTTGTTCTTTCCTCTTGGTATGTTGGACATTCACACAGGATATGTTTGACACTTTGTATAACGTTACAGTCTTCACAGGAAGTTTCTTGGGTCTGTTTAATTTCTATGTAAACTTTTTCTGGTATCAAATGATGCTACTTGCATACCATTTTCGAAATCAGTGAACACATTAACAAGACAAGCTGAATGATGAGTTAGTTTGTTAGTTTTTTAATTAGCATTACGAAGTTAGTTAAGGAAATTTGTTCCAGGGCACAAGTTTCTGGTGATGAAGAGAGTTGTGAAACCAAAATGGTCAAAGAAGAAGATGTCGAAATTGCCGAACAATTTATTGATGGGAATCGAGTTTACGACAGAGCTGATTTCATACTGAAGGTTGAAGATAACCGCAGTGGCCTCAATGAAATTGATGAGAAAAATGGTTCTTTTTCTATCACAGACGAAGATCCTATAACAAATGAAGTAAATTCACAGCAACATCGGTGCGATGTTTGCCAGTTTTCTTTCGAGAACAAATACAATCTCAAAAAACATGTTAAATCAGTTCATTCGAATTCAAAGAGGCATGTATGTCATATATGTGGTTTTGCATCAAAACGGAAGACGGGTCTGAAAACACACATAGATTCAGTTCATTTAAATTCGAGGAAACACAAGTGTCACTTATGTGATTTTGCTGCTAATCAGAAGATACATCTGAAAACCCACATAAATTCAGTTCATTTAAACTTAAAAGAACACAAGTGTCACTTGTGTGATTTCGCCTCTAATCAGAAGGTATATCTGGAAAATCACATAAATTCAGTTCATTTAAATTTAAAAGAACACAAGTGTCATTTGTGTAATTTCGCCTCTAATCGGAAGGTATATCTGGAAAACCACATACATTCAGTTCATTTAAATTTGAGACAGCACAAATGTCACTTATGTGATTTTGCTACTAATAAGAAGGGAGCTCTGAAAAATCACATAGATTCAGTTCATTTGAACATAAAACAACACAAGTGTCATTTGTGTGAATATGCTTCAAATATAACAAATAATCTCAAAGCACATATCGATTCAGTTCATTTGAACATTAAACGACACAAGTGTCATTTGTGTGAATATGCTTCAAATATGAAGAACCATCTCAAAGCACATATCGATACAGTTCATTTCAACCTGAAGCAGCATCAGTGTCATTTGTGTGATTTTGCTGCTAAACAGAAGACGAATCTGAAAAACCACATAGATGCAGTTCATTTGAACTTGAAACGACACAAGTGTCATTTGTGTGAATATGCTTCAAATCAAAAAACCCATCTCAAAAATCATATCGTCTCAGTTCATTCAAACCTGAAGAGACACAAATGCCATTTATGTAATTTTGCTTCGAATTATAAAGCTAGCCTCAAAAGTCATATAAAGTCTTTTCATTCAAATTCAGATCAATTCTGATGATGTTCACTTGAATTTACCACAAAATGTAAAACTGATTTTAAAATTCACATACAACATTCTCATTTTTTCTGTAATTATAATTAATTTCACTTTTATTTTTGTGATTCTTGATAATGGTGTATTTGTTGAAACATTATTTGGGCTGTTACCGACGTTTCGGCAAGCATTCGCCTGCCTTCTACAGGGTGTTGTTGGTCCTGGGAAGGACCGGTTCTTGCCAAACTTGATCTTTTTGGATTTGTGCGCTCCATATTTTTTCAATTTCGCAATTACAGCCTGGGAATGCGAACGCGAGTTATCCGATTTGCAATTTCCGAAATTCCACTGACTCTAAGATTTTGAGATAAAGTCAAGGTGACCTCTACCACAAAAAGTATAATTAATATATATAACTTAAATTGTCTGCTTCGGCAGACTTGTGGTTAGAGTGAGTGTAAATTTGGGAATTGCAAATCGTATAACTCGAGTTCGAATCCCCACACTGTAATTGCGAAATTGAAAAAATATGGAGCGCGCAAGTCCAGACAGAACATGTTTGGCAAGAATCGGTCCTTCACTTTTGCGACACAAATTTAAAAGCAACGATTTATAGTTTTCCATTAAATGTGGATTTTTACAAAAATAAATACTGTGTGGTTTTCATTGCGTATTCTCCTCATCCCATATATGTGTTTATCATGAAAATTTATAGTTGAAGTTCTTGAGAAACTGGATCAGAGATTCCAAGGATGGCTGCGTTCAGCGGAAAGAGCAGTTGCAAATCTGATCATTGATCCTAAAGTGATTAAATAGCGAATTCCTGAACAGTCAGAACAGTGAAATTTGTATCAACATAACTTAACTGTGTTAATATTTGAATTTTGAGAACGGCTAGTAACCAGACTAATACCGATCTGATTTTACCAACTCTGCTAATGAATAATAATATGATCAAGCGAAATTCAACTGAGCAGCGCTATGCTTCCCCTCTACGTGAGCATATGTGTTCATTCATGTATTTGCCAGTATTCAAAATAAATTTAAGGTAACAATCTAAACGGTGACTAAACTATAAATAGTTTAAATGTATGTTTGATAAAAAATAATCGTATCAAAGGTTGAAAATAATAATTGAAGGACTTGAGAAACAGGTTTCATTGGAAATATTAAGAATCTATCATAATTTGTGAGTTGCGCCACCTACAATTGATTAATCGAAACATTCCTCATATTATCAAGTTGACGAAAAACCATTCATGTAAATTCAAATTACAACGGAAAACTCCAATGTCAATATTGATGGTTCTACTACTTGCCACCTTGGCGCACCCCGGGTATACGGGCTTCGCAAGGTGGAGCTTTAGGAGCGTGCTCCATTCACTCTATACTTACCTCACGCTATCAAAAACGAACGCAGTGTTCGACGCTCTTTTTACTCCAGAATCAATCGCGAACGCATACGGCGCCAAAAGAGTTAAGGGAGTGAAAGGAGCGTCCAAATCGAACATACCTTATGTATGAGTATTGGCGAATCCAATTACCGTTGAGGGCGCTGTAAATACTTGTTTTCTAGGTTCGAAATTTAGCCACCAGCCTGAGTGGCGCTAGGGGCTTTTTGTAAATTTTTTAATGACAACGGGATATTTATATCATTTTGTTAAATAAATGAATAGATTTTCATTTTAAGAGTTATTTAAAGGCTTTTTAAGATGGTAGTGTGTGTGAATGCATTTCTGAATGTACATTAAGTGTGGCGAAATCAGAAGAACAACTGGTTTTCACCACGAATGATGAAAAAATTTTATGCAAAGATATTTAATACTTGTAAGAACAATGATTTTGGTCAAATGAATATGTTTTACACTTGTTGGGATTACTCAAATGACGTAGAATAATATATTTGAAAGAATTTCCTAGATCCATGAGGTTCTGCAGAATTCGTAAATGAATGGTACTACCTCAAAGTGATATCCAATTGAAGCAGAATCATTCGTGCTCGTGCTGCACACAGGTTCAAATGAATCTGTTGAATTCGGAAACATACGACTTCATTGTTTATTGAAGTTTTCCCAAATCAATTTTGAAAGTGGGTGCTCCCTTTCATGAAGATTACGAACAAAATTTGATTGAGAACATTTCATTTAATCATTTCTTCAATCATATGTTGCAAATTGAATAAACGATTCTGAAATTTTTTCCAGTCTTTATTTGTAATTTGTTTGTGATTTTAAAATGTAAATTGTATATATCTTTCATCACACAATATTAAGATAACAATCAAATATAGATAAAATATTTGTTTACAATGGAAAACTTGCCAGAGATGATACCAAAAAGTCAGAAGAGATGTATGCAATTGCCAAGTCAAAGTGAAATGACTGAAACAAAATGCTGACATAAATATAGAACAAACCTTTGAAAATTTATAATTGTTTGAAAACTCATAGGGTCGGTTCCACAAAACTTCGATTGCACCGTTAAATTAATTGGAGCCAATGCAATTCGTTGAAATTTCAAAACAAGTGATTTGATTGGTTCGAATTTACGTAAGGTTTTAAAATCGTACAATTAAAGCTTTGTGAAACCCGCCCATAATCTTTCAAACCCAGTGTTTGAAAATTCAGTCAAGGAGTTCAATTGTTTCTTATTTTTAATGGCGTTAACAAAATTTCACATCAAATCACTAGTGTTCACTTGTCCCTTGTCTTCAGATACTTCCTCTGCATTTTCAAATCTCATAGATTGCATTTTGAATAGCACATGCACAGCAGATTGTTCCTCTTTACTCAAAGCAGATAATATTGCAGCATTTTTTACTTTGATTTACACACCACTTTCAGAATTATGGAAATGAGTACACTGAGTTGTTGATTGAGAAATGATATGTTTATCCCTAAGAGTATCATTCCTGGATTCTCTCCTCAATTTATGTTGGGCCATACAAGCCCTATTCATTTTTTCTGGATATTAACTACGTTGCAAGTTTCGAGAAGTCACAGCAGAAGTTTAAAGCTCAGAAGCTTTCATTTGCTGAAATTTTGAATCTGAAAAGATATATAAACTATTATGAAATATTCACAAAATTCTTTACAACAGACCTAAGGCAAGATCATAAATCTTAAAATGTTATATCCATATACACTTTTCCGCTGTCGCAAAGTATCCTGTAAATACCCCCTTGTGAAAGCGGGTCTACTTTTTTTTGTAGTTCTGATCATAGTCGATGGAAAATAGGCGCTACGCACCCTGGTGAAAATCTCAGTAACTACAAATGTTGAAAAACCTGAAAAGATATATAAATAAATATTATGAATTATTCACAAAATGTTTCACAACAGACCTATGACAAGATTATCAATCTGAAAATGATGAGAGAAAACAATCATTTTTCCCATCTTCTATCTTCTCACCCAAGCTTCTCTTTTTTCAATATATCAACGGCATTATAATTCATTCACTCATAATGAAAATATTATTCCACTGGCCAATATTATTCAAATGAATCTTTTTATTTCTGCTCAGTTTCAATAAAGCTCCTAACCTGAAATTTAACACATGAATTTGAGAATAATCTTATGTTAACGTATAATTCTCGTATAAATACCTTTCGATAGTTTCTCAGCATCAATTCTACTATTCAGAAAACCTAATCATTTCTCCAATCTTCGTATATTAAACGAAAATATCACTAATTTATATTAAAACCCATGTATTTTGAACGGGATTACTCCAAAGTATACTTGTTTTCTTAGGGCGATATGTCGCCGCTAGAGGGAGTTTAGATTTTGGATTCGCCAATATTCTATGGTCTGAATCACAGAATATCTATCCTAAGGATAGATATTCTGTGTCTGAATCAAAGGCATAGATTTACCCTTAGACGGCGTTCGGAATCAACGTCGGATAAAGTGCGTGTGTCGAACGCTGGGCGCACTCAGTCATACCTCGAACGACGTCGGGTATGATCTTCCCTCTCTTTCTAACTGCAACGTGAGGTTAATTTAATTAGGCGAATCCAAAAATCTAAACTCCCTCTAGCGGCGAAATATCGCCCTAAGAAAACAAGTATACTTTGGAGTAATCGCGTTCAAAATACATGGTTTGTAATATAAATTAGTGATATTTTCGTTTAATATACGAAGATTGGTCAAATTATTAGGTTTTTTGAATAGTAGAATTGATGCTGAGAA
Organism: Hippodamia convergens; assembly: GCA_038502775.1. Lineage (NCBI taxonomy): Eukaryota > Metazoa > Arthropoda > Insecta > Coleoptera > Coccinellidae > Hippodamia > Hippodamia convergens. The sequence continues at coordinate 9,492,800 of CM076612.1, read as the reverse complement.
ACTATCGAAAGGTATTTATACGGGAATTATATAGTTAACATAAGATTATTCTCAAATTCATCTGTTAAATTTCAGGTTAGAAGCTGTCTTGAAGCTAAGCAGAAATAAAAAAATTTATTTGAATAATATTGGCTAGTGGAATAATATTTTCATTATGAGTGAATGAATTGTTGATGCCCTTGATATATTAGAAAAAATTGAAAAAAGAGAAGCTTGGGTGAGAAAATTGGTGATGGAAAAAATGTTTGTTTTCTCCTTTCATTTTCATGAGAGTGATAATCTTGCAATAGGTCTGTTGTAAAGAACTTTGTAAATATTTCATAGTGGTTTATATATCCTTTTAGGCTATCTCAAAATTTCAGCAAATGAAAGCTTCTAGCTTAAAGCTACGGCTGTTACTTCTCAAAATTTGCCACGTCAATATTCAGAAGAAATGAATAAGGCTTGTATGGCCCAATGTAAATTGAGGAGAGAATCCAGGAATAATACTCTCAGGGATAAACATATAATTCCTCACTCAGTGTAATCATTTCCATGATTTTCAAAGTGATGAGAAAATCAAGAAAAAAAATGTTGCAGTTATGTCTGTTTTGAGTGAAGAGGAACAATCTGCTGCTATTCTATTCAACATGCAATCTGTGAGATTTGAAAATGCAGAGAAAGTATCTGAAGACAACGGGATTTGAGTGAACACTGGTGATTTGATGTAAAATTTTGCTTACGCCATTGAAAATGAGAAAGAATTGAACTCGTGCACTGGTTTGGCTATAAATAAGTTTTCGAACAAGTAAAATTTTTTAAATATTGTATGAATTTTTGAAGGGTTATTGTATATTTATGTCAGCATTTTGTTTTAGTTGTTTCACTTTGACTTTGCAGTTACATACATCTCTCCTGACTATTTATTATCATCTCTGGCAAATTTTCCGATGTAAACAAACATTCTATCTATATGAGAAAGATATGAATAATGAGGGATCGGTAAAATATATGGAAAAGATTTAATGGACATAACCTGGAAAATGTGGGGCTGGCTCCCTTGTGTTGACTCCGTTATGCGTTTTCGAATTCCAAATTCTCACCATACTGATGAGGGCCGAAAGCCCGAAACAGCTGTCTACGGTTCATTATAGTTTCAGAGGGTTATGTCCGTTAAATCTTTTTCATATATTATATCTATATTTGATTTTTATGTTAATAGTGTGTGATGAAAAATGTGTACAATTTCCATTTTAAAACCACTTGAACACAAATAAAGACTATAAAAAATTTCAGAATCATTTATTCATTTTGTAATATGATTAAAGAAATCAATCAAATGTTGTTTTTAATCTTCATAAAATGAATCACTCACTTTCAGAAATGATTTCGATAAACTTTAATAACAATGAAGTCGTAGGTTTCCAAATTTAACATATTCATCTGAACCTGTGTGCAGCACGAATGATTCTGCTTCAATTGGATATCACTTCGAGGTAGTACCATTCATTTACGAATCTCATGAATATAGGAAATATTTCCAATCATGTTATTTCACGTGTAATACAGATTCATTTGACCCAAATAATTGTTTTTCCAAGTAATTTAAATATCTGTGCATACAATTTTTTCATTATTCGTTGTGAAAACAAATTGTACTCCTGAATTCGCTACACTTAATGTACAATCAGAAATCCATTAACACACGCCACAACCTTGAATAGCCTTTAAATCATTCTTAAATGAAAATCTATTCATTCATTTCACAAAATAATATAAATATCCCGTTGTTATTCAAAATTTACAAAAAACTCCTAGCGCCACTCAGGCTGGTGGCTAAATTTCGAACCTAGAAAACAAGTATTTACAGCGCCCTCAACGGTGGTTGGATTCGCCAATCTTTTCTAATGATATATCAAGGGCCCGTTCCACTTGGCGATCACAACGATCAAAATGCTCCTTTAGCCGTTCCACTTAACGACCGCGGTCTTTGTGAGCGCGGCAAAATCATCGCTCACTCCAAGCTCAAATCGACCCACACATTTCGATGTTCTGTGACGACCTATGCGTGAAAGTGAAAGTGTACGTCCAGAATACAGTTTAGTTATATGTATTATAATATTTCTAACTATTGTACACTTTAATTAAATTTATTGACCTAACAACTAACTTCTACTTCTTTCAATCTTGTCATTTTTTTCATGACAGTCCAAAACGAAAAGAGCGAGCGTGAGCGTTGTGATCGCCAAGTGGAACGGCCCCTTGGAGAACATTTTTACCAGATTATCTGAAAAACATTCAAAATTGAATTGTGCCCACCTCAATATTTTACCTAATATATAACAAAAAGCAGAATATTTTCTATACTTGAACATATAATATGACCCAAAGGATCTACAATAATTAAGCAAACAACTTCGATCATTGATAGTCAATTAACATTAAAACTAAAAGATCCCATGAATACGAATAGAAAGCTAATGTAAACACCACAGCACAGAACACACAGTTTAGATATATATATATATATATGTGGTAAACAAAAAACGTTTCGGAAATCAGCTGATCGGCGAATGCAGCGCCACCATCCGTAATTATTTTGTCCAATAACAATAACAATTGGCGAAAACAAATCTAATCAGAGCACACATGATAAATTTCTTAATTTTAATTAACTGTGAGGAAAACGAGTATTCAGACAAATTCTTTAAAAGAACTGGTTGCTGGCTGTTCCGCAAAGGATTAATAACTGCCTATGATTGTGAGCGTCGTAGGGTTCTTCGAGCGAAAATGTTGGTAGTAATCACCAGTGAACTAATAACATGTTATCAGTTCACTGGTAATCACGAATTATGTTGGCTAAACTAGTTGTCATTTGTCAATTTATGTCATATCTCCCACATTGACATGAGCATCCAGTTTTCAGTAGTTTTATGATTTTTTTGTCTGAAATAACAATTTCGTTAGCTAGAAGTTTTCGGTAACAGAAACTGACACCTATCGTATGAAACTACATTATAGAAATATTCTAAAACAGACAGTGGTCTAGAAGTGAGGCGTAAGAAATCGATCCAAGCGTTTATTGTAAATCTGGTGTGATGAAATAAAGTTATATGATCCGTTGTGTTTATGAAAATAGAAGGATTATCAATCAATATAATGGAAACTGTTGGAAACCGAATTGAAAATAAAGGAAAGGCCTATGTCAGTGATCGGTGAGTAATATTTTTATTTGGTTATCTAAACTAAGAATCGACAAAAGTTTTATTTATTTATACGGGAATACGGGATCAACCCCATTACAAAAGACCATGTTTCACACAAAATATCCAACCTTAATTATCATACACAATGTAATGAACAAACATACAATACCCGCACAAATCAAAAATAACCACAGAACTATAGAGAACTACGGACACGCCTCTCATGTAGACTCCTCATATTCAACACAGCCATTGCTTCATCATATACATGGTCGATTGGAACCCTCAACTGAATCTTGAAGACACAGAACCGAGAAAGTTTATTCACAGTCATCATGACACATCGAGTGGGGAATCTTTTCTGATACTTGCCTACCATCAAAATTCTTCGAGAAGCTCCTTGGATTAGTAAAAAGTTCACCGTCTAATATCGATACATGATCTCGGTGACATATATTCATTAGGGCTCTGCACTCAGATCTCAATTTTGCAAAGGCATTATAGTCTCACAACACTGATTGAGTCCTTAACATGAATCAACAAATGAGCAATGCTCATGTTCATTAAATAACAACAAAAACAACAACAACCATCTTTATTTCAGATCAAAATTCCAGTTATTACAAGATATGAAATGTAATAGTGACAAAAACGATGGTGTTATTTCATAATATCTTCTAAACAATAAGGTTCCTTATGTAATAGAAAGTTAAAAAGTTTCTTCTTGAATATTTTTATATCAGTCAATCCTTGCATATCATGTGGTAGCCTGTTGTACATTTTTAATGTTCTATATTCTATCTGTTTTTGTGTGGTTGGCAGGTTATATCTGGGCAGGTTGTAGGATAAGCCTCTTGTACTGTAGCATTCTTTCAAATTTTTTTGTTTATCATATATGCATAAAGAGTAAGCACTCCTTCATATAGTGAAGCATAAACAAATTTGGAAAGAGAGGATGTGAAAACAATACTAAGAATATTTTGCATAATTTTAGGTTTTCTTTCACATCTTGCTGAGCTGGTGTAAGAAATGAATCAAATAAATAAATCAAGAAACTTCACAGGTATAGGCACCCTTCAATATACAAGATGCAATATAGCAATTTTCGTATTTGGCGCGCCTGTTTTCATTATAACCGCTGCCAGTTACCCTGCTTTGGAACAAGGTTACAGATTTTCAACAACGGTCACAATGACGGCTACGTCATAACACCTTCCCCTCTATTACCGCTCTCGCCAAAATACAAACGGTAACAGAAAATCTTAACCGTTTGTAACAAGGTAACTCGCAGAAATTGGACTATGAGTCCATCATTACTGAAATGAATATGTTGCTCTCTTTTTTTGAAAATAATAATAATTTATTAATCCTTCGAGACATCTCAAGTATGCATAGAACAGGTCAAAAAGGTTCAAATATTCAGACACCTTTGAATGTATCACCTAAATGTCCTAATAATCATTCACAGTATAATAACATTTTCTAAGAAGCATTGCCTTGACTGATTTCTTATATCTATTCACATATTTAGATTTAAAATGAGGAGGTAAATGATTATACAACCTTATACATTGATACGTGGGTGTAAACTCCAGTTTTGCTATTTTATGTCTGGGAAATATTTTTTTCTAGTATTATAATCATGCTGTGATAATTTAATTTGCTCTCATTTTCCTTCACATACATCAAACATTTGAAAATAAAAGTTGATGCAACGGTCAAAAGGTCATTTAACATAAAGATAGGCCTACAAGACTATCATACGAATGATTCTTTTTTGTGAGTACTACTGGGAACAACACAGGAATGGCGAATGATTAATGGTCATAAACGCTTCATGGTTAGAAAGACACTCCTCTTCTACTTGACGAGCTAGACCAAAAAAGTTCTATCACTTAGTAAATTAAAACGGGGAAAATTAGCTTAATGAGCTTATTAATCTAATTCTCTCACTTGAATTTTATGAAAACTGTTTCTGGTATCGAATAATGCCACCTGCGTACCATTTTCAAAATCATTGAAAAAATTATCAAGACAAGTAGCTGAATGTTGAGTTATCCTTGTTGGTTCTTTAATTAGCATACCAAAGGTATTTAAGGAAGTTTGTTGCAGAGCTCAAGTTTCCGGCGATGAAGAAGATTGTGAAACCAACATGGTCAAAGAAGAAGTTGTCGATATTGCTGAACAATTCATGGATGAGAATCGAGTTTACGACAGAGACGAATTCATATTGAAAATTGAAGATAACCGAAGTGGCCTCAATGAAATTGATGAGAAAAAAGATTCTTTCTCTATCACGGATGAAAAACTTAGAACAATTGAAGTAAATTCACAGCAATATAGGTGCGATATTTGCCAATTTGTCTTTGAGAACAAATACAATCTCGAAAAACATGTTAACTCCGTTCATTCAAATTCGAAGAGACATGAATGTCACTTATGTGGTTTTGCATCGAAACAGAAGAATCATCTAAAAACACACATAGATTCAGTTCATTTAAATTTGAGACAACACAAATGTCACCTATGTGATTATGCTGCTAATGAGAAGATATGTCTGAAAACACACATAGATTCAGTTCATTTAAATTTGAGACAACACAAGTGTCACTTATGTGATTTTGCTGCTAATCTGAAAACACATCTGAAAAAACACATAGATTCAGTTCATTTAAACTTGAAACGACACAAGTGTCACTTATGTGATTTTGCTACTAATGAGAAGAACAGTCTGAAAAACCACATAGATGCAGTTCATTTAAACATAAAACGACACAAGTGTCATTTGTGTGATTTTGCTGCTAATCAGAAGATATATCTGAAAAACCACATAGATGGAGTTCATTTAAACATAAAACGTCACAAGTGCCATTTGTGTGAATATGCTTCGAATAAAAAGAATAATCTCAAAGTACATATCGATTCAGTTCATTTAAATTTAAAACTGAACAAGTGTCACTTATGCGAGTTTGCTTGCAATTACAAGAGTAATCTGAAACAACATATTGTCTCAGTTCATTCAAACCTGAAGTGACACGAGAGCCATTTATGTAATTTTGCTTGAAATTATATTTTTAGCCTCAAAAAACATATGAAGTCGTTTCATTCAAATTCTGATCAACCCTGATGTTGTTTGTGTCAATATACTTCAAAATGTGGAACTGATTTTAAAAAACACATACAACATTCTCTTTTCATCTGAAATTATAGTTAATTTCACCTTTGTAACAAAATTTAAAAGCAACAATTTATAGTTTTCTATTAAATGTTGATGTTTACAAAAATTAATAGTGTGTGGTTTTCATTGAGGATTTTCCTCAGCCCATATGTGTTTATTATACAGATGAATGAAATCCTTATGGAAACAAAGGAATGTTAAATTCGAATGACCTCCGAGTCTACTAGAACAGTGGAAGAATCGAAATCTCATTGCGATTTGATAACAAATAAGGCACTGGACTGTTGGAATGGCAAGTCTCGGTTACTGCGATTTGCAATGCACATTAGTCGCATCCGAACGTCAGACGGTTTCAAAATAAATTGGATTCGCGTGAATCAAATTTTTTACGGTTAAAGAGAAAATTCAAATCATGAACTGTTACTTCGGTGGTCAATCTATTGTTGCGACGATAACTTTTTTCATTCTTGCCTTTGGAGATATCTTCACGTTCGGCACTCCAACTTTTTGCCAAAATAGCAAGTATGTGATCTTCAATTTCGCATGTTTTAGAATTTGTTTTTCATTTTCATAGAATTAGTTTTTGTTTTTCAATTTTTTTTTTCTAGAATTTATTTTATTTTCGAACCAGTTTTGGCGAAAAAGAACCTAAAAACTAATATTCAATGGAAATTATTGGTGTCATTCATTGAGGCAAATAAATTCCCCGCGTCAGAGTGGAATAGAATTGTCGTATTCATTTACAACAGATATGAAATCACCCATACCGCGTTTGGAGTGTTACTGATTCGATCACAGATAACAAAGTGGATTCGATTCGCCACTTCGCGTACCATACGTTGAGCTCTATATCTCCACAAAACCGAATCTGTCGGCCCAGCCATTTATTCGATATCATTTCCTTATGAGGTTTTGTTTCTGCAACTGTTCCACAAGAATATGGCCCTGTTCGAATTTACTATGATGTTTCCTATTTTGTTTTCGCGATCTGATAGAGTGCACTCGGCTCGATTATTAGGGAAAATAATTACCGATGGTGGCGCTTCATTCGCCGATCAGCTGATTCCCGAAACGAGTATTGTTTTGTGTTTACATTAGCTTTCTATTCGTATTTATGGGATTTTTTAGTTTTAATATTAATTGACTATCAATAATCGAAGTAATTTGCTCACTTGTGGATCCTCTGGGTTATATTGTATGTGTAAGTATAGAAAATATTGCCCTTTTTGTTATATTTTAGGTAAAATATTGAGGTGGGCACTATTAAATTTTGAATGTTTTTCAGATAATTTGGCAAAATGTTATATTGTATGTGGCAAAATGTTTACCAAATATTCCTCAATATTTACATGCAACACCTCATAGATGATATGTAGAGGGTGAGCAGGTTTTGCAATGCAATCATTTGATCCTATATTAATTGATCGCACAAATACAAAAGCACAGATAACAAAGCAAAAATACAAAGCACGAGAACAAGAACTATGTCAACATTTGTAGTTACTGAGATTGTCACCAGGGTGCGTAGCGCTTATTTCCCATCGTCTATGATTGTGAGCGTCGTAGGGTTCTTTGAGCGAATATGTTGGTAGTAATCACGAATTATGTTGGCGAAACTATTTGTCATTTGTCAATTTATGTCGTGTCGCCCACAGGAGCATCCACTTTTCCGTAATTTTATAATTTTTGTCTGAAATAACAATTTCCTCAGATAATGGAAAGTGTTAGAAACCGAAAAGAACCAGAGGGAGAAGCCTCTATCAGTGATCGGTGAGTGCTATTTTTTCTGGTTTTCTCATTCCACGAATCGTCACTAACATTACTGAAATGAATATGTGGCTGTCTTTTTCTGAGAATAATAATAATTCATTGATCCTTCGAGACATCTCAAGTATGCATAGGACAGGTCAAAATGGTTCAAATATTCAGACACCTTTAAATGTATCACCTAAATGTCCTAATAATCATTCACAGTATAATAACATTTTCTAAGAATGACTGATTTGTTATACCTATTCACATCATGCTGTAATAATTAAATTTGCTCTCATTTTTCTTCACATATATTAAGCATTTGAAAATAAAAGTTGATGCAAGGGTCAAAAGCTCATTCAAAATAAAGATAGGCCTACAAGACTATCTGGGAGCAATATTGGAAATCATACGAATGATCCTTTTCGTAAGTAGTACTGGGGACGACAGAGAAAACTTACGTTATGGCGAATGATTAATAGTTAAAAATACTTCATGGTTGAGAGAGACACTCCTCTTCTACTTAACGAGCTAGACTAAAAAAGGTCTATCACCTAGTAAATTAAAACTAGGAAAATTAGCTTAATGAGCTTATTATTCTGATTCTCTCACTTGAATCATTATGAAAACTGTTTCTGGTGTCGAATAAGGCTACCTGCAGTAATAAAATTATCAAGACAAGTAGCTGAATGTTGAGTTATCCTTGTTGGTTCTTTGATTAGCATATCGAAGGTATTTAAGGAAGTTTGTTGCAGGGCTCAAGTTTCCGGCGATGAAGAAGATTGTGAAACCAACATGGTCAAAGAAGAAGTTGTCGATATTGCTGAACAATTCATGGATGGGAATTGAGTTTACAACAGAGCTGAATTCATATTGAAAGTTGAAGATAACCGTAGTGAACTCAATGAAATTGATGAGAAAAATGGTTCTTTCTCTATAGCGGATGAAAATCCTAGAACAATTGAAGTGAATTCACAGCAACATAGGTGCAATATTTGCCAATTCGTCTTTGAGAACAAATACAATCTCAAAAAACATGTTAAATCTGTTCATTCAAATTCGAAGAGACATGAATGTCATTTATGTGATTTTGCATCAAAACAGAAGATAGGTCTGAATAGGCACATAGATTCACTTCATTTAAATTTGCGACAACACAAGTGTCACTCATGTGATTTTGCTGCTAATCTGAAAACACATCTGAAAAAACACATAGATTCAGTTCATTTAAACATTAAACGACACAAGTGTCATTTATGTAATTTTTCTGCCAATAGAAAAGATTATGTCAAAGATCATATCGATGCTATTCATTTAAATTTGAAGAGACACAAGTGTCACTTATGTAATTTTGCTGCTAATCAGAAGAGTAATCTGAATAACCACATAGATGCAGTTCATTTAAACTTGAAACGATACAAGTGTCACTTATGTGATTTTGCTACTAATGAGAAGAGAAGTCTGGAAAACCACATAGATGCAGTTCATTTAAACCTAAAACGACACAAGTGCCATTTGTGTGTATATGCTTCGAATAAAAAGAATAATCTCAAAGTACATATCGATTCAGTTCATTTAAATTTAAAACTGAACAAGTGTCACTTATGCGAGTTTGCTTGCAATTACAAGAATAATCTGAAACAACATATTGTCTCAGTTCATTCAAACCTGAAGTGACACAAGTGCCATTTATGTATTTTCGCTTGGAATTATAAATTTAGCCTCAAAAAACAAATGAAGTTAATTCATTCAAATTCTGATCAACCCTGATGTTGATTGTAGGGATGGGCGAAGAGCAGAAACATATCGATTTATATTGTATCGATATTTTTTGACAGTATCGAATATCGATTCGATATATCGAGTGAAAAATATCGATATATCGATATATTTGCCAAATCTCAACAAAAAGTTATTTGTTACTCCTGTGCTTTACCAGAGACCTGTTTTTTATGCAGCTGTAATAAAAATTTACTCTTCCAATTCCAATATTTTTTTTAGACACAGGTTCGATTGTACCGTTGAATTAATTGGAGTCACCGCGATTCGTTGAAATTTCAAAACAAGTGATTCGATGGGTTCGAATTTACGTGAGGTTTTTTAATCGTACAATCAAAGCTTTGTGAAACCCGCCCATATTTGAAACCAAAAATTTTTTTGGGGTTACTCCCAAGTGACAAATAGAATTTTTTTTTCCTTCAACTTGCTCATCGACCATTTGATCAAAACACTTGGCACCATCTATCTACATACCCCTAATTCCCAATTTGATGTATGTATGATATAAAAAAATATCGAATGTGATATTGTGAAATAAAAATCGATAATATCGAGAATGAAAATATCGACGATATTTATCGATATATATCGAAAAAAAATCGATATTTTTATATATCGATATTTTTTGCCCATCCCTAGTTGTTTGTGTCAATATACTTCAAAATGTAGAACTGATTTTAAAAATCACATACTACATTCTCAGTTCATCTGAAATTATAATTAATTTCACCTTTGTAACAAAAATTTAAAAGCAACAAATTATAGTTTTCTATTAAATGTTGATGTTAACAAAAATAAATAGTGTGTGGTTTTCATTGAGGATTCTCCTCAGCCCATATGTGTTTATTATACAGATGAATAAAATCCTCGTGGAAATAAAGGAATGTTAAATTCGAATGACCTCCGAGTCTACTAGAACAGTGGAAGAATCGAAATCTCATTGCGATTCGATAACGAATAAGGGACTGGACTGTTGGAATGGCAAGTCTCGGTTGCCGCGAATTGCAATGCACATTAGTCGCATTGGAACGTCAGACGGTTTAAAAATAAATTAGATTCGCGGGAATCAAAATTTTTACGGTTAAAGAGAAAATTCAAATCATGAACTGTTACTTCGGTGGTCAATCTATTGCTGCGACGATAACTTCTTTTATTCTTGCCTTTGGAGATATCTTCAGCTCTCCAACTTTGTGCCAAAATAGCAAGTATGCGATCTTCAATTCCGCATGTTATATATTTTGTTTTTAATTTCTTGTCGTAGAATGTATTCTTGTTTTCAATTTCTTTTTCGAACCAGTTTTGGCGAAAAAGTTATTGGTGTCATTCATTGAGGCAAATAAATTCCTCGCGTCAGAGTGGAATAGAATTGTCGTATTCATTTACAACAGATATGAAATCACCCATACCGCGTTAGAGTGTTACTGATTCGATTCGCCACTTCGCGTACCATACCTTGAGCTCTACATCCCTACAAAACCGAATCTGTCGGCCCAGCCATTTATTCGATATCACTTCCCTCTGAGGTTTTTATTATGCCACTGTTCCACAAGAATATGGCCCTGTTCGAATTTACTGTGATGTTTCCAATTTTGTTTTCGCGATCTGATAGAGTGCACTCGGCTCGATTTTTGGACAAAATAATGACCGATGGTGGCGCTGCATTCGCCGATCAGCTGATTCCCGAAACGAGTATTGTTTTGTGTTTACATTAGCTTTCTATTCGTATTTATGGGATTTTTTAGTTTTAATATTAATTGACTGTTGATAATCGAAGTTATTTGCTTAATTGTGAATCCTCTGGGTTATATGGTATGTATTAGTATAGAAAATATTTTTCAGATAATTTGGCAAGATGTCTATCAAATTTTCCTGAATATTTACATGCAACACCTCATAGATGATATGTAGAAGGTGAGCAGGTTTTGCAATGCAATCATTTGATCCTATATTAATTGATCGCACAAATACAAAAGCACAGATAACAAAGTAACAATACAAAGCACGAGAACAAGAACTATGTCAACATTTGTAGTTACTGAGATAGTCACCAGGGTGCGTAGCGCTCATTTTCCATCGTCTATGATTGTGAGCGTCGTAGGGTTCTTTTATCGAATATGTTGGTAGTAATCACGAATTATGTTGGCAAAACTATTTGTCTATTTGTCATTTGTCAATTTATGTCGTGTCGCTCACATGAGCATCCACTTTTCCGTAATTTTATAATTTTTGTCTGAAATAACAATTTCCTCAGATAATGGAAAGTGTTAGAAACCGAAAAGAACCAGAGGGAGAAGCCTCTATCAGTGATCGGTGAGTGCTATTTTTTCTGGTTTTCTCATTCCACGAATCGTCACTAACATTACTGAAATGAATATGTTGCTGTCTTTTTCTGAAAATAATAATAATTCATTAATCCTACCATTAATCCTTCGAGACATCTCAAGTATGTATAGGACAGGTCAAAAAGGTTCAAAAATTCAGACACTTTTAAATGTATCCCCTAAAGGTCCTAATAATCATTCACAGTATAATAACATTTTCTAAGAATGACTGATTTCTTATATCTATTCACATCCATGCTGTAATAATTTAATTTGCTCTCATTTTTCTTCACATATATTAAGCATTTGAAAATAAAAGTTGATGCAAGGGTCATAAGGTCATTCAAAATAAAGATAGGCATACAAGACTATCTGGGAGCAATATTGAACATCATACGAATTATCCTTTTTGTAAGTAGTACTGGGAACAACAGAGAAAACTTACGTTATGGCGAATGATTAATGGTTAAAAACACTTCATGGTTAAGAGAGTCACTCCTCTTCTACTTAACGAGCTAGACTAAAAAAGGTCTATCACCTAGTAAATTAAAACTGGGAAAATTAGCTTAATGAGCTTATTAATCTGATTCTATCACTTGCATTTTTATGAAAATACGAAATCAGTAAAAAAAATATCAAGACAAGTAGCTGAATGTTGAGTTATCCTTGTTGGTTCTTTGATCAGCATATCGAAGGTATTTAAAGAAGTTTGTTGCAGGGCTCAAGTTTCCGGCGATGAAGAAAATTGTGAAACTGACATGGTCAAAGAAGAAGATGTCGATATTGCTGAACAATTCATCGATGGGAATCGTGTTTACGATAGAGCCGAATTCATATTGAAAGTTGAAAATAACTGCAGTGGACTGAATGAAATTGAAGAGAAAAATGTTTCTTTCTCTACCGCGGATGAAAATCCTAGAACAATTGAAGTAAATACACAGCAACATAGGTGCGATATTTGCCAATTTGTCTTTGGGAACAAATACAATCTCGAAAAACATGTTAACTCCGATCATTCGAATTCGAAGAGACATGAATGTCACTTATGTGGTTTTGCATCAAAACAGAAGATTCATTTAAAAACACACATTGATTCAGTTCATTTAAATTTCAGACAACATAAGTGTAATTTATGTGATTTTGCAACCAATAGAAAAGATTTTCTCAGAAGACATATCGAAGCTGTTCATTTAAATTTGAAGGGACACAAGTGTCACCTATGTGGTTTTGCTGCTTATCAGAAGAAATATCTGAAAAACCACATAGATTCAGTTCATTTGAACTTGAAACAACACAAGTGTCATTTATGTAATTTTGCTGCCAATAGAAAAGATAATGTCAAAAATCATATTGATGCTATTCATTTAAATTTGAAGGGATACGAGTGCCACTTATGTAATTTTGCTGCTAATCAGAAGATTCATCTGAAAAACCACATAGATGCAGTTCATTTAAACTTGAAACGACACAAGTGTCACTTATGTGATTTTGCTACTAATGAGAAGAGAAGTCTGAAAAACCACATAGATGCAGTTCATTTGAACTTAAAGCAACACAAGTGTCATTTGTGTGATTTTGCTGCTAATCAGAAGATATGTCTGGAAAACCACATAGATACAGTTCATTTAAACATTAAACGATACAAGTGTCATTCATGTAATTTTGCTGCCAATAGAAGAGATTCTGTCAAAAGTCATATCGATGCTATTCATTTAAATTTGAAAGGACACAAGTGTCACTTATGTAATTTTGCTGCTAATCGGAAGATTCATCTGAAAAACCACATAGATGCAGTTCATTTGAACTTGAAACGACACAAGTGTCACTTATGTGATTTTGCTACTAATCAGAAGAAAAGACTGAAAAACCACATAGATACATTTCATTTAAACATAAAACGACACAAGTGTCATTTGTGTGAATATGCTTCAAATAGAAAGGACAGTCTCAAAGCACATATCGATTCAGTTCATTTGAATTTAAAATTGAACAAGTGTCACCTATGTGAGTATGCTTGTAATTACAAGAAAAATCTCAAAAAACATATTGACTCAATTCATTCGAACCTGAAGAGACACGAGTGTCATTTGTGTGATTTTGCTTCGAAATATAAATATAGGCTCAAAAGTCATTTGCAGTCGATACATTCAAATCCAGATCAACTCCGTTGTTGTTTATGTGAATTTACTTCAAAATTTAAAAATGATTTTAAAAATCACATACACTTCTCTCATTTCATCTGAAAGTTATTTTACTCCTGTAATCATGCCTCAAATGTAAAAGCAACGATTTATAGTTTTCCATTAAATATAGATGTTTACAAAAATAAATAGTGTCTGGTTTTCATTGAAGATTCTCCTCAGCTCATATATGTGTTTATTATGAACATTTATAGTTGAAGTTCTTAAGAAACAGGATCGGAGATTCCAAGAATGGCTGCGTTCAGCAGAAAGAGCAGTTGCAATTCTGACCACAGATCCTGAAGTCATCAGATAGCGAATTCCTGAACAAAACCTAATTGTTAATATTTAGATCCATCATAGTTGATAGTTTAAAAGGGGTTACAGTCCACTGCAACCTGATGGTCTATTGTGCCCCCTGACAAAAGCTTTACAGCTGGCCTTCCAGTCCCAGAGATCTTATGAAATCCAATATCTCGGAAGGCTTCAGTGAGGCTAAATCCTCACTCCTACAGGTCTCTTGACCAAAGCATTGTTTCCTTGGGCTTACAATGCCAAAGCATTCTGTGACTAGGTGAATAGGAGTTTCTTCCTCCTCCCCACAGAATCTACACTCGTCAGTGTCCGATACGCCCATTCTCAGCAAGTGCTTTCTGAGGCGACAACGCCCTGTAAGAAAGCCAGTGAGGAGGTGTAATTGGTTCTTACTGAGATCCAAATATCTTTTGGATCTTGCAGTTTCAAAATTTCGTACGAACTTTTTGGAGTGATCCAACCCTGGGAGATTCTCCCGGAGTGTTTCTCTTTCAGTTTTCTCCTTCTCCGGAAACTCTTTCTTATAGGTACATTTTCCTATAGCACAGAAAGGTTCTGGGCCAGTGAATGGTTTCCGAGCACCCTCTCTGGCAAGTTTGTTGGCCTCTTCGTTTCCTGTGATTCCCGAATGACCAGGAACCCAGATCAAAGAGACCTTATTTTTCTTGCCCACCTCATTGAGTTTGATCCGGCATTCCCATGTCGACTTTGAGTCGATGACATAGGAGTTCAGTGCTTCAATAGCAGCTTGACTATCTGAGTGAATAGCTATGTCGCAATTCTGATAGTTTCTCTCTAGATTAATGTCTAGACATCTTTCGATTGCTAATATTTCTGCTTGCAGAACACTTATACAGGAGCCTAACAATAGTGCACACTTGGCTTTGGCCCCGTGAACCCCAGCGCCAGCTCCTGTGTTGGTTTTAGAACCATCTGTATACCATTTAACAGTTTTTTATTTGAAATTTCGGTCGGTGTATTCCCGCTCCCATTCCTCTTTTTTGCACAGCATCGTAATGAAGTTTTTCTCAGTAAGTACTTACTTTCTTGACCATTACATCACTAGGAAGGTTCGCAGATGAGATGTAGTTACTCAAAGAGCTCCAGACTCTCTGACACCTAATGCTCTCATTACCTGCGCCTTCTCTAGATATTCTGAGGATGGCTTCATGGGCCATCCTGTCAATCACCAGATGTAGGGGTATGAGATCTGTTATGATCTCAAGCGCCCTGGTTGGGCACGTTCTCATGGCCCCCGTGATGCACAAACAGGCAAGCTGCTGTGCTCTATCAAGAGCATTTTCCTCGTACTTGTCTGACATGCTTTAGCAAACCAGACTGCTGCCCCATATGTGATTAGTTTTTTCCTATAACCTAGTTGTATTGTTGTGTGAACCCTTAACCAAGAACAGGGAATCTGAAAGATTCCGCTAGATCAGCTCTATAGTACTTTCAAAATTCATTTGATAATATATTTATCATTAAATCGAAAAGATGTGGATGTATTATTATTTCGATTCAGTCGATTTCAACAAGAACCCTTTACTAATATTTCAAACTAAATATATACAATGAAAAAGAGAAAAAAATTTTTGTTGATTTCCAACATGCTTTATCTCAGTGAAAAATGATCGTATTGGAAATAAAAAAAAACTAACTTTCGAAGCTTGAAGACTCTAGTTTCTGAATTTATTGGTTAACAATTTTTAGGAGTAACGGAGCCCTACAATCCTGGGATAAAGAATGAAGAAAAAATGTTTCAAATTTTTTTTTGTTCTGCGCCCATGGAAAATTTTACAAGGCTGGACCGATGCAAAGGCGCATTGCCTGTTTATTAAGCTCTAATTTGCTGTTTACGATCCTTGAATATGACTATTTTTCTTAGAGATAACAACAACTTTTATTTCAGATCAAAATTCCAGTTATACAATATATGAAATGATAGTGTTACTTCACAATATCTTCTAAACAATAAGGTTCCCTATGTAATAGAAAGTTAAAAAGTTTCTTCTAGAATATTTTTATATCAGTCATTCCTTGCATATCACGTGTTATGTTGCTGTACATTTTTAATGTTCTATATTCTATCTGTTTTTGTGTGGTTGACAGGTTACATCTGGGTAGGTTGTAGGATAAGCTATGTACTGTAGCATTCTTTCAAATTTTTTTGTTTATCATATAAGTGTTGATTTTTATGCATTAAAAACAACAAAAACACTTCACTTATATTTTAAACCAAATATACAATTGTACAAAATCGGGGATGTTCTGATTTTGGAAATAAAGTTTAGGACTGTATCCAGATAATTGAGTTAGAGATGGTATTGTAAAAACATTTATTGACATCATTCACAATCATAAAATGAATAAGTCACCCGCATGAAATTAATACAGTAAAAAATACAAATATTTAAATCATCTATAAACTCAGAGTGATTATTCAACTAAAAACAGAGGTAATCTAGAGAAGTTCAAAATGAGAGGTCAGATGAAGTCAGACTTAGACTTTGAGAGAGTTCCATTAATTCAAAATTAAACACAGAGTTTACAGTGATGATGCAAATGAAATTTATTGCGAGAGCCTCTTTATCTCATCAGAAAAACAAAAGGTTCAATAGTGAATTGTTAGAGTAGTCTGAGTTGTAATAAAGTGAGATTAGGCCTTAGAGGAGTACGTGTATTGAAAACTTAATAGTCTAAGTCTGGTCTTCATTGAGAGCATTACAATATGAGAATATCAAGGTTGAGAAATCAATAATTATGATCTATAACGTAGTTCTGTAACGAGAAGGCTAATTAATCAATTGAGACAAAATTTACAGTGACAAACTACTTTTAGCAAGCAGGGTTAGTGTTCATCAGAAAAATAAGAGTTACAATTGATAATTATGAGAATAACAATATGAGAGTACATTGTATGAGTGCAAAAATCACCAACCCTTTGATTTGTTTGAAGCTGAAGGCTTGAGGTTCCTCTTGCTAAGTGTTTCCGATGAATGAACTTGAGAATTTCTTAGTTATAATGAGGAGATCATACCAATTTAATCATGTGGGCAATATTTGAGGAGACTGCTCAAGGTGAAGCAGGGATTGGGACTGTCAATCAGGTACAATGTGTGAATTACTTGATCGTTCAAATACTTCAGAGAAGTTGACTTGATTTTATTGAGAGAGAAGACTGATTCCATGATTCACCCTTACGCTTGAGATCGTTCATTCATCTGAAACTCGAGAACAATAATTAGCAAGTGTAATGAGAAGTGCATAATTGAGAAATGAGATGACTACATTGAGATAATGAGGTGCACATGAGAATACAATGAATCAAAATTCATTACCACAAATAATGTTCATTTCTGGAGCAATCAATTATTATTTCCAATGTGAGAAGTCTAGAGAAATCTGAAAAATCATGAGAACAGCAAAATATATCAAAATATATATCTTGGAGGAGTCAATTCCATTAGTTAAATGCAATAGAGATCTTTTGAGAGTAAAGTGAGAGAGGATTACCAGTATTTTTATAGATTTTTATGATCTAAAACGTGGACACATTTTCAAACTTTATAAAAAGCAGGAAAATAACATTAAATATGCATTAATGAAAGATGACTTTGAGAAATGCTCACTTACCTGATTGATTGCTTCCAAAAATGAACGAGATGTACAATTAATTTGCGAGGTGACTTTTTGAAAATTCTAATTTCACAAGAGAAGTACAAGAGAGGTCTGATCTTCAGAGAGAGTCGATACAGAAAGGGGTTGATTAATTGATACAATTAATGAGCATGAGTTGATCTGTCACCAGGTTAGTCCATAGAGGTAGGTCAGTTCTGACGTCAATCAGCTGTTCATAGAGTTGCAGAGATCGAGTTGACGTTTCGGTGCGTTCGAACCATAGGCGTTGTTGATTTTCAACATTCTGTACCTCACCAAAATCATTTTCATGTAAAATTATGCCAAGACGAGGTCGTATTTCTAACATTGTCAAAAAGTTATCAGATCTCATGTAGAGCCAAAATAAGTGACTTGGCCGTTTCGTCACTATGAGAACTATTGTATAACAGAATGACCTTACGCTCATTTGGCGAAAAAGAAACGGCCAAGTCACTCATTTTTACCCGACTCCCTACTAAAAAAAAGGCCAGTTGCCTCAGGGATCTGTTCTTGGGCCATTGTTGAAGTGAATATTGACTATGTAGATAAGAAAATGATACAGAGTTTAATTCACTTGTTCAAGAAATCATATAACCATTTAAAAATCTGTACAAATAATGAAATAGTTAAGAATCAGCAACTGAATAATTTATAATTAATTTTCTTGTCGTGAATATTGACTATGTTGATGAAAAAATGATACAAAGTTTATTCAGTTATTTAAGAAATCAAAAAACCCATATAAAAAACATTTATTTTTAAAAATATGTAAACACATAATGAAATAGTTTAGAATACATAGTTTAAGAGCTACTGAAACATTTATTATTAATTTCCTTGTCATTTATGCTATTTTTTTTCAAGAATGATGAACAATCTTGAAATTGTTTTAGTGTGTGTTCATTGAAATCAGCAAAAGAGCCAAATTTCTTCACATGTGTATGCCAGATGAAATATCTTTCAATAAACATGACAAAAAAAGTAATTTTTTTCATGCACAATTCTATCTATACATATATGTTTTTGGAACCTGAAGTTGCAATTTATTTGAAGTTATTCAGAGTGAACTGAATCTGTATGTTTCATGAGATGAAATTTAAGAT
Source organism: Hippodamia convergens (assembly GCA_038502775.1). Taxonomy (NCBI): domain Eukaryota; kingdom Metazoa; phylum Arthropoda; class Insecta; order Coleoptera; family Coccinellidae; genus Hippodamia; species Hippodamia convergens. The sequence goes on along the minus strand of CM076612.1, from coordinate 9,473,330 downwards.
TCAAAGCGAATTTATCAGAATCACACAAATTTTTATCAACGATATTAGTGGCCATCTTTGAGTTAGCGTTCAATTTTGTTAAATTCATCTTCATTCTCCTGCTTAGAGGATAAACTACTTTTTAAATTTGAATGAACGGTATCTATGTGTCTTTTTAGATGCATATTTCGACTTCAAATGTACTCACATAAGTGGCACTTGAAATGCTTCAGTTTTAGATGAACTGAATCTACATGTCTTTTCAGACATCTTTTGTAATTCGTAGAGAAATCGCACAGATGGCACTTGTACTTCTTCAAATTTAAATGAACGGAATTCGTATGAATTTCCAAAGAGTCTTTGTTATTTGCGGAAAAATTACATAAATGACACAGTTGCTTCACGTTCAAATGAACTAAATCCGTATGAATTTTTAGCTGGTTTGCTGTATTGGCAATGTAATTGCACAATTCACACCTTTGCCGCTTTACATTTAAATGAATCGAACTCATATGTTTCCTGAGATTTTTCTTGTAGCTTGAAACAAACTCACAGAAATGGCACTTGTGCAGTTTAGATTTTAAATGAACAGAATCGACATGAACTTTGAGATAAGACGTTTTATTTGCAGCATAGTCGCATTGATCGCACTTGAATTGCTTCAAATTCAAATGAACACACTCTATGTGTGTTTTGAGTGTTGATTTTAGATTTGTGGCAAAATCGCACAAATGACACTTATGCCGTTTCAAGTGTAAATGAACCGAATCAACATGAGATTTGATGTTAGACATTCTGTTTGCAGCGTAGTCGCATTGGTCACACTTGAATTGCTTGGAATTCAAATGGATCGAATCTATGTGTTTTTTGATTTGATATTTGTGATTAGAAGTGTACTCACATGAATGACACTTGAACCGTTTCAAATTCAAATGAATCGACTCTACGTGTTCTTTCAGTATCGATTTTCGATGTGTAGCAAAATCACAGGAATGGCACTTGTGCATTTTCAAATTTAAGTGTATCGAAGCTGTGTGGGATTCGAGATGAAACTTTTTGTTTGCGGCATAGTCGCATCGATCGCACTTGAATTGCTTGGAATTTAAATGAACCGAATCTATGTGCGATTTGAGTTGAGATTTTTTATTCGAAGCGAAGTCGCATAAATGGCACTTATGTCGCCTCAGATTTAAATGGACCGAATCTATGTGTGATTTAAGTGACGATTTGTGACATGTAGCAAAATCACACAAATGGCACTCATGTTTCTGCAATCCAGGAGTTTTTCTATGAGGAAGTTCATCGGAATTTTCATTTTCATCAGGAGGTTTTTCGTCTTTATAGGATAGAGGGACAGATTCCTTATTTACTTGTTTGGTTTGACCGCTAGAGTTATCATAACTTTCCACCTTAGCTACGAAGGCATCTCTGTTATGAACTTGATATTCATCGATAAACTGCTCAACAATATCCACATCTTCAATCTTGACCTTGTCTGTTTCACAAACTTCTTTTTCTTCCGGAACATGAACACTGAAACAAAGAGAAAAGTTATTATGTTTTTTTAATTAAAAATCATCTTTATTTACATGAGGGATGGGTTGTAAGAACAAAATTAGGAAAATTATTGTTTTTAATTTATATGAATGAAATTGTGAAACACAAGAGATATTGTAAATAGAAAGCATTTGTGGATGATATATATGTATAATAGTAGACAATATTGATGGGATGGTTGCACTAATGAGTGAAGATCTTAAAACGTTCAGCATACTAAATGCTATTTGGAATTGAAAATAGAAACGGCAGAATTAATGGGAATGGTCTCATAATATCAGTGATTATTTGAGGTCTTAGTTCGAAATAAATCTAGGATGAACATATTACCTTTGAAAGTTTTTCATATTTCTCATGGAGCGACTCAGAACTATGGTAATATCCGGATAATTAACATTCTTCTCTTAGCGCTCCAGTGTGTATGTAATTATGTATGCATTTTACAATCAAATGTATATCCACGCAGGTTTGGGTAAAGAATGCTTGAAGTACAGAACTAGGTTACGAGCGTATTTGAAATATTGTAGAAGGCTTCTTGTAGGTTGTTAAAAGAAAGACTGAAAAAACGAGTCTAATAACATTTCATTCGCAAAAATCAATATATTCTCTTTCGGAAATTTAAATACTAACACCTTCTTTTCTCATTAGTGGACTTATAGTTGCTTTTGCAATCGGGGCAGAGTACTCAAATCTAAGATTTCCAAATGAAATTTTAATAAATATCAAAATGAAAAACCTCCCTGTTGATTATTCCTTCTAGATATGAACACTTAAAGTCGAAAAATTCAATGATGAACCGATACACACTGATCTTGCAACTGCAACACTTATCTTCACTTTCTTTGTTGATTAAAAAACCAATCACACGCACACAGCGAAAAAAACACAAACCTCTTCCCTGTCGAATTTTGGATACGCTTTTACTCTTACACCTTCCTCACAGAACTGAAACCTGCAACTGGCGTGTAACACCTCGACCCCAATGTGGGCATTCCGGCAACGTCGCGTTTTAAGGAAACATTCTGGCCTGTTAAATATCGTAGGCCGCGGGTTACATTAGCTTTCACCCCCGAACCCTTAGAACCAGAGGTTGTAAAAATTTGTATAATACTTCCGCCAATTTTGATGCTGGTGGTCTGAAAATGGATATATACGGAGGACTGCTTGTTATGAATTAAAAAAAAATATTCAAGAATTCTCAGAGAAAATTTTCCCCACATTTTGAATGAGGGGATAAAATGAAGCGATCGTAAAACGCCTCATGTGTATTTACACCAAATACAATTTCCCTGTAATAACCTCAACCACAGTTTCCATTGTGCAAATTCCCGTTGTGATCATTATATAATGATAGGATTCTTCATACAATTGTTGTGATGGCAGCTCTCAATTACATCGCCATCGCAGCTTGAACCTGGGTAGGTAAAGGTACATTTCTACACTTCGTACATTGTTGATTTTGAACATGAATTGTGAATTAGTTTGACTTGAAATGGATCTCGCAATAATTATATTTTATTTAATTATTATTAGGGAAAAAATTAACGAAATGAAAGGATCTTGTCATAAGCAACGTACAAAAAGTATTGAAATCCAACCAAAAACATTTCAATGTAAAATATTGTCAAGACGAGGCCGTATTTCTAACATTATCAAAAAGTTATCAAATCTCATGTAGAGCCAAGCTGCTAACTCTACACTCTTCAACTTCACAAGTCCTTATTTCACAAACTCTATGCCTTGGTCAAAATAAGTGACTTGGACCGTTTCGTAACTATAAGAACTATTGTATAACAGAAAAGTTATGAAGAGCGAATGAATGTTTGCCCTTACGCTCACGTGGAGAAAAAGAAACGGCCAAGTCGCTTATTTTTACCAAAGCATAGAGTTTGTGAAATAAGGACTTGTGAAGATGAAGATGAAGGTGAAGAGCAGCTTGGCTCTACATGAGATCTGGTAACTTTTTGACAATGTTTGAAATACGACCTCGTTTTGGCAATATTTTACATTAAAATGTTTTTGGTTGGATTTCTTAGTACTGAATTCTGAATGCCCATAAAAATACTTCAAATTTGCCCATTCGAACGTTTTTGAACTACCAATATTAACTGAGATAGCAATTGAGTAAAATATAAACAATGACGCTGTACAACTCAACTTTCTTTTTTGTTTCCAGTAACTACTGAAGATGTCTGTTCAAAATCGGGGTTGTTCTGATTTTGTAAAATACTGTTTAGGACTGTACCCAGATAATTGAGTTAGAGATGGTTGTGTAAAAACATTTATTGACATCATTCACAACCATAAAATGAATAAGTCACCCGCATGAAGTTGATATAGTAAAAAATGCAAATATTAAAGTCATCTATAAACTCTGAGTGAATTATTCAACTTAAAACAGAGGAAATCTAGAGATGTTCAAAATGAGAGGTCAGATGAAGTCAGACTGTCTGATTATTACAAATGTGAGAATATCATGATTGAGACATCAATATTTATGATCTATAACGTTGATCTGTAAAGAGAAGGCTAATTAATCAATTGAGACGACATTAACAGTGACAAACTGCTTTTAGTAAGCAGGGTTAGTGTTCATCAGAAAAATAGAGGATACAATTGACAATTATGAGGATTATAACATGAGTGTACTATGTATGATTAGAATCACTAACCCGTTGATTCGAGGAAACAGAAGGCTTGAGATCTTACTTGCTAAGTGTTTCAGATGAATGAAATTGAGAATTTCTTATGTATAATGAGGAGATCATACCAGTTGAATGGTTTATCAATATTTGGGGAGACCGCTCAAGGTGAAGCAGGGAGTGAGCCTGTCAATCAGGTTCAATATTTGAGTTACTTGATCGTTCAAATACTTCAGAGAAGTTCTCTTGGTTTCATTGAGAGAGAAGACTGATTCTATGATTCACCTTTGCGTTTGAGGATTTTCATTAATCTGAAACTCGAGAACAATAATTAGCAAGTGTTATGAGAAGTGAATACTTGAGAAATAAGATGAATACATTAAGATAATGGGGGTGCACATGAGAATATAACAAATCAGGATTTATTATTTCATTATTGGAGCAAGTAATCACTTCCATGTGAGAAGTCTAGAGATACCTGAAAAATATGACATTTCACATTGGGAGATTCAAGAAATATAAAAAGCATATCATCTTCGTATGTTCAGATTGAGTTAACTTATGCTTCTGAATGTTTCGACTTGGTGACCAGGATGAATTCATGATACAGCAATGTTTAATCATTCAGATTTGGAAGGTGAAATTTATAAACTGTTCCTGACTTTACCAACAAGTATCCATTGTATAATGATTTCAGGATATTGTGAACAACAAGACAGACTCGGAAATCGCTGGTTATTGTGTGATAATGGATATCCAGTAGTAGAGCTGAACAAATATTCAACGAAATCTCATATCTTGTATTTATTATTTTCATGTATTAACAAACTGAAAGATAATAATTTAGTTGAAGAAAATATACACAATAAGTTGAATTTCAAGTCAAATACTTTTTCAGGTGATTAGCGTGTTCGGAGGAGAAGATATTCTGTTTGAGCATTGAATATGAGGGTTGAAACTTGAAAATATTCTATTTGTAAATACTCCTACAGCTACTTGAAGATATTTCCAAAAGTTACAATTTTAAAGAAGTACATGCAGAAATGAGTGTCACTTATAGATAGTTGGTTTCATGTATTTAGTCATAACCTCAGCTTGGTTTATTATTCCATAGAGTTCATATTTTAAACGGATGTGAATTTGCTTTTGATTGAGCAAGCTGAATAAGGCCATTGCCAATTAGTTTGGTACAATAGGCATCCTAGTGCCCGTTTATTGTAAGTTTCGTTGCCACCGCAATAAATGGAGTTGTACAAAATAATTGAATGGTCGGTCGGCTAGATCAAAGTTGGATGTCATTTTATTTTTTTGTCTTATTAGTTTAGGGTTTTTGTTAATTTTTATGTAATTAGGTTTCACCTGTATGAAAATAAAGCTGTTTGTTCATTTTATTTATTGTTATAATTTTTTTATTTTCCTTACTGGATAGATTATCTGCTAATTTACCCATTATTTTAGTTCTACGAGGAAATGCAGATGAACAAGATCATTATGGGTAACCTTACGATAACGAACGAATATGATTGCAATTGTGCCTTCAATTAGAGTTTCTCAATTTCAGCCTGAATGATATTTCTCTCTGTTTTTTTTTGTAGTCTGTTTCTTCACATCCAAATATTAGACAGCAGAAAGACAGTCACTTACATATAAATAAATGATTTTCTGCACTAAAAATAAGATTTTTCATTATTTAACTGTTAACGAGTAGTAGTAATATTGAAATTAATATAGTTCATATCAGTATTCATGCAACCTCATTTAATTTCTCATCACGTTTATGATTTTTTTTAATTATTTTTCTAGATCCCTTGATCCCCAATACTTGTTTTAAATAATCATTTATTCACAAGTGAAACCTAAAGGAAGGGTTGAAGTACAATAACTTCAACCAAATCAGATTGGGAAGTCAGTTTAATGAAATACTTTATTTTAGTTCCCCTGGTATTCCCTAATTCCAATTTTAAATTAACAAAACTTCCGAGTTCTAAACATAGATCATGAGTTGTCTTTATGCCTATTCTTTCATCAAAAAAAAGGAAAAATGAAAAAAACAACAGAATTTATATGAATAATTACATTCCAATTCGACATCCAATCACAGTGATAATACAAAAATATGCGATTAATGATTCGAAAAATAAAATGAATAAATAGTGTTCTATGCATTGAGGTGAGAACTGAAGAAGTCCCTATCTATCCATGCTTTAACCAAGATATGGTTAAACCATGATTGTGAAACGCAAACCATAGATAGATATCAGCACCGATAGAAGGCCGGTAAAACCGAAGATAGAGCTCTATCGGCTATCTTCGGTTGTTTATTGAAAACGGCCGTTAGTGTGCCCAAGTCGAAGTCTAGTTAGAATGACTTGAGAATGGCGGTCGCTTGGTAAATCCTTCCATGGGATCTTGTATTGAACCATTGGATATTCCAGTTTGATAAAAGTTTGTTCTTGAAATAAGATTTGAGGTCTGATGCTGTACATTCCGCAAACTCATCTCTTCTACCATCGGTCACTGCACTTCTCGCGTTTCTGTCAGCTTCTTCATTACCATAGATTCCAACGTGTAAAGGTATCCATATGAAGTGAGCAATCTTCGAAGATTCCTCAAGACGACGTAGTTCTGCTTCAATTAGTTTTTCAGTTGGGTGATTCGGATAGAGTCTCTGCAGGGATGAGATAGAGCTTAATGAATCTGTTAAAATAATGGATTTCTCAATGTTGCCAAGTATTCTAATGCCTTATATATTGCATAGAGTTCCACTGTGTGGATGCTACTGAAAGGGGAGTGTCTATATTTTTCGATTTCATTTTCTGTGACTACTGCACATCCAGTTCCTTCTGAGGATTTTGAGGCATCAGTGATGACTTTATGGAAGTCTGAGTAGTTGTTCGAGAGAATTTCTAGTAGAGAGTGCTTGATGAGATCTGGATTGGTGTTGAATTTGTTATATTGGGTCAGGGTGTCAGTACATGTTGGAATTACGATAGTCCATGGTGGTGGGTGCTTGATGTTATCGGAAAGAACGTTTGGGAAAGTCATATTTAGGTCTGTCGTGAATTTATGAATGCGTGTGTAGAAGGGTATCTTACATAGGGGCTTATTGATGAAGTAATTGTTATATCTAGAGGTAAATGTAGTATGGAATGATGATTTTGACCTGATTGCAGCAGTTGAGGCGGCATAAGACAGACTCAGATATTTTCTTCTCAGATTGAGGGGTGGATCGCCAGCTTCACTGTATAAACTTTGGATTGGAGTTGTTCTGTAGGCTCCTAAGATTATTTGCAATTGTATTCAAGGGTTTCAATGTTGATTTGCTAGCTGAAGCATAGACAATGGATCCAAAATCAATTTTTGATCGAATAAGAGTTCTATAAAGAATGAGAAGTGTGCGCTGATCAGCTCCCCATTTTTTGGTAACTAGGGTTTTGAGAAGGTTTAATTTTTTGTTACATGCTGAAAGTAGTTGGTGAATGTGTTCCTTCCAGTTCAGTTTTCGATCGAAAATAATTCCCAGAAATCTGACAGAATACTTAGGTTGAATATTTTGTTGATATAACTGCAAGTTTGTCTGAGTACTGATATCGATTGCGCTAAAAATAATACTGTGAGTTTTTGCAACAGAGAAAAGAAAACCTGTTTCGTGCGACCAGCATTCCAAGGTATCAAGAAATTTTTGCAGCATTAATTCCACAATGGAGAGGTTCTTTCCCTTAACGAAGACTTACATCAGCGTAAAGTCTTGCTTTTAGTGGTTTCAACAAGCCTTTCAAAACAGAATTGATCGCAACGAGAAATAGAGTTGGACTAAGCACAGATCCTTGTGGTGTTCCATTTTTTTGAGGATGTTTGCTTGATGAGATACCGTTGATTCTAACATGGAATAATCTATTGTTCAGAAAGTTACGTATAAATGCTAAACAATTTCCTCTTACATTAATTTTTTCTAGTTGGCTCAATATATGTTTGTATTTGTATTTGTATTTCTTTATTTTCCTTAGAGACAATCTTACATAATTGTATAAGGAATAGTCTAGGAGGAGGAACAAAAATTAGGCTTATTTAAAATTAAATCTGAGCACACTTTACGAAAGTTCATTCATGTTATAAAGACATTTATTTAGGAGATATTCTTTGAGGCTTTTCTTGAAACTATGCAAAGGAAGAATTTTGATTGCGTCAGGCAACATATTATACACTTGAGGACCAGCAACGGTAGGTGCTTTATACGCCAACACTTGTTTTGCAAGAGGTACGCGAAGCATTCTTTTATTTCTTCGTCTGGTGTTTACTTCATGATATTCATTTACTTTAATGAACGAATGCCCATTCATATGTACATAAACACACAGTTCATAGACATACAAACTGAAAAATGTCAAGATCTTATATTCTTTGAAGTACTGTGTGTGAAGTATGTTTGCTATGGGCTGAATCAAAGGCTCTTTTGATGTCGAAAAATATGGCATAGCATTTCTGCTTGGTAGATAGCGCCTCACGTACATCACTTTCTAAATCCAATAAGTTATCAACAACCGATCTGTGAGGTCTGAACCCATTTTGTTCCGGAATTAACAAGTTTCTGTTTTCTAGTCTCCATAGTAAGCGTTTGTTGACGATTTTTTCGAATAATTTGGTGAAAGCGCATGTCAGAGAAATCGGTCTGTATGATTCAGGATCTAGACGTGATTTATTGGGCTTTTAGGACGGGGATAATTATAGATTCACTCCATTCTCTTGGAAAAGTTTGGTTCGACCATATATTGTTGAAAACTCTTAAGAGTGCCTGATATTTTTTTCACTTTGTTCCAAACTTCAGTCATGGAAGTGGAAGGGTTAATGCTGGTAATGTAATTTTTCCTGGAGTTTTTCTTGGCTTCATTTATTGTTATTTTTGCTTTAGCTTTGAGCCTTTTGAATTCAATGAGATTTTCTAACGTTTTATGCCTTTTGAATTTCATAAGTGCCGATTTGCTAGCATGGATGGCTTCATTGCATGTGTCATTCCACCAAGGTACAGGCTTGTGCTTCTTTATCAGCTTCGTCTTTCCAATAGATGTTTGGGCACTCTCTGTGATTATGCTCGTGAGATCTTCATATGTGATTTCAGTGTTAGAAGCAGCTCCAATTCTGGTATCGATCTCTTTCATGTAATGGTCCCAATTTGGAGATTTCAATTTCCATTTGAGAGGAATAGGATCCGTATATCCTCGAAGCTTCAAGTTTGTTATTTCAATGGGATGATGATCGCTACCATATAAATGAGGGACTGCATTCCATGGGAGGGATGTAGTTAATGAGGGGTCACATAGTGTTAGGTCAATGATCGAGGAGTCACCTGTAGCTGAATTGAAAAACGGGTGTAGTTACCGTCATTCAATAAACAGAGCTGGTAGTCTCGAATGGTATTTGCGATAATTTTTCCTCGTGCATTAGTGTAATTTGATCCCCAAATTACGTTGTGGCCGTTGAAATCTCCTAGGATAAGTCGTGGTGTTGGAATCTGATCTATTAGGTTTGTTAGGTCTTTTTCTTCTATTTGTTTATCTGGTGGTAAGTATATATTACAGATATTGAGAGGGTTGTTATGGACGAATTTTACAGCTATAGCTTCCAGTTGTGTGGTTAAAGGTATCTCTTCTGTTTCGATGTGTTTTTTAACAAATATTGCCACACCTCCAGACATGCGTGTATATGTCGCGGAGCGAGTAAGACGTGTCGACTGGCGCTCTGAATAAATAATAATATATAACTGTAATAAACAGCTTTCATAATTGCCTATAGGTAATTTATAATATTTAATTGAATAAGATGTCGAAAAATACTAACAAGCCAACCGAAAAACTCGAAAAAACCCAATAAAATTGGCACAAGAAGTGTTTCTACACGTATAAATCAACTGGAAGGAATGATGCAGCAGGGGATGCAAGATCTGAAGAATCAAATCAACAGTGCCCCTAAGACTCCAGAAATTGTTCAGGATCTCTTCAACGTATTAGCTAGTTTTGAGAAAAAGGTTTTGAACGAAATTTCTGAAATAAGGTCGGAGATTACGAGGATGGAAACTCGGAATGTTGTGGTATGTCAGTCCAATCTGTGCAAGACGATCATTATCAGCGGATTCCCGAAAAAAAGGATGAAAACATGTATGATAAAGTTGTCAATATTATTAATGGAAAGATGAAATGTGACATCTCCGTTTCCGATCTCGACTATTGTTACAGAATGGGAGGAATTCGTGCTGATAATTCAGTGAGGCCAGTGTCAGTTTCATTTGTGAGCCGCCGTGTGCGAGATTTAGTTTTCAAGTCCAAAAAACAGCTCAAAAATAGTGGAATTTTCATTTCGGAGTGCCTGGTGAAGGAGAACCTACTTTTGTACAAGAAAGTGTGTTCCGAGTTAGGTGTGAAACAATGCTGGACATGGAATGGTAGAATCTATGCTTGCATTAATGGAGTAAGACATCAAATTCGCGTTCAATCTGATATCGATAGAATTAGGAACAAAAGTGATGAATAACATATATGTATATTTATATTTTTTTGTCATGAACTACGATTATGAGCGTCAGCAGGACTTTACCAAGAATTTTGTTTTTTAGCTTCATATTCTCGCTGTTCTTTCTTGATTTTGTGACTTTTTTGATTTCATCATCTTCCAGCCCAACACTACTCGAAATTAAATAATTCATTTCATATTTCCTTATAAGTTTGAGCTTCATTTCACATTCCAATTTTGTTTTCATTTTTATTATTGGCCTGAATCAATGTTTTTCATTTGAATCAAATTTTGAAAATGCAGAAAGGATTTTATACAGCACATGTTAATATTTGCTCTTTAATAGCTCATTTAACCGAATTTCATGATATTTTGAAAAGAGAATTATTTCAAGTAATAGGGTTGACCGAAACCTGGCTTAGGCCAGAGATTGGATCGGACATAGTTCAGATTGAGGGCTATAAATTCGTACGGCGGGACAGATTATCTAGGAGAGGAGGGGGTCTAGGAGTGTATATACAGTCTGATATTAGGTTCGATATAATTAAAACTTCCCATGAAATTGAACAGTTGTGGGTTAAACTATTTCTTAAAGACTTCACCATCGCATTTGGTATAGTTTATAAACCCCCGGAAGAGTCTTATATAAATTTTCTTTCAAGGTTCGAAGAGACTGCATTTGAGATAATGCTTCAAGTCGATCGGGTGATCTGTATGGGCGATTTCAACATAGATCTTATGCGGCCGGAAGCACCTAACTCTCGTTATGCATATACAGTCTTCGAAGTGCTGGGCCTCAAACAGTTGATAAATGAACCCACCCGACTCACAGACAATTCTGCGACAATGATTGACTTAATTTTGGCTAATGACCATATCGAGACGATATCTTGTGGTACACTTGCTGATAAAATAGCAGATCATCAACTAGTTTTCTGTAAGTTCAGGACGAACACCTGCAAAAGCCCCCATATTTTCAAAATTATCCGTGACTATAAATACATCAATGTTGTAAATTTCGAAAGTGATCTTAAATCGATTCCGTGGCGCGGTATATATGATATCGATGATGTTGATAGGAAAGTTGAGTTTATCACAGATAATATAAGAGCAGTCTGGAATTTGCACGCACCTGAAAGATTAGTACGTATTTCTAAAAAGAGTGCTCCTTGGTTGACACCTCATATACGTGACATGATGACAGATCGGGATAGATTCCAGAGAATATTAAAAAAAAACAAAAATTCGAGCGATCTTATTGCATACAAGCGCCTTAGAAATCAAGTGACATTCGCATTGAAGAGGGAAAAGAAATTATACTACGGTCGGCAGTTCTCCCAGTCAGATAGGTGGAAATCATTGAAGCTTTTAAAAATCACAATATTTACCTGATGAATAATCCTGATGAAATTAATAATTTCTTTGCAAATCATGGAAGCGATCTCCCTCTCGATCCATCAGTGTTGTCATTCTACAGGGTCTTTCACGAGGAACCTCACCCATATTTATACGGAAAACTACTGAACATATTTTCATGAAATTCAGCACTTATGAGTATTTCACGATGCTGATGAAATCTAAAATATTTTCAAGGCATGAGCACCTCCGGTTTTTCCGGAAATGACGTCAACTTCCGTTTTTCAAATTAGAACACCATTTTTTTATTGCAGAAATAGATTCCTTAGAAAATTGCAAGTTATTTTGATGTAACATTTTTCAGTTTTGGTTGGAACATTCTCTCTGAGCGGCAAAATTCGAAAAAAAAATCGAAAATAGAGCTCCGCTGAAACAAGAATAACTTCGAGGTTTTTGGATGGAAAATTTTCATTTTTGGGATATTTCAAGATGTAAGATTGATGTATCCACTTTAAAAATCGAAATCGCGATTCATGATACAGGGGGTGAAAAAATCGCTTTCAAAGTTAGGGATGACAAAATCGTGAAAAATCAATTTTTTCAAATTAGAACCCCATTTTTTCATGGAAGATATTGAATCTACGTTAAAAAATAATGTGAGTGTATGCATCACACCCTTGCCCTAAAATGGATATTTTCTGAGTTATTCACAAAAAATTGTTTTTCGTCTTGAATTTTCAGCTATTTCTTTTCCCTTCACGCCAAAAAAATAAAATTTTCAGGAACTGTTATTTGAACCATGCTGTAGATTTTTCACCCCTTCTTGAAACCGACTTCAAGTTACTATTAGGAGAACCATGGCAAACTCTCGCAGTTATAACTAGAGAAGATGCTCAAAGTTTTGACCGTTAATTTCTAGACATTTATTTATACGTCTCAGGAATGCTTCGTGCGTTGCTTTTCTTATTTCATCGGGAGGAAGAGATCTGAAAAAGTGTTTAAAAACCAAAGTGAGTTTCAAAACTTTGAATCTAAAAATCTAAACAAACCTGAACGCATTTCTGACTCGTTCTATGCAGTCCTCTTTATCAGTCAGGGGAGTTGAGTAGACAATATTTTTTATCCTACCCTTTGAGTCAATATGTCAGAATATCTATCTCCTAAGGGAGAACATTCTTTAAATAATGCAAACATGTGTAGTGTTCTATCTTACCAGTTAAAGTCCCATCATAAATGTGAACATCGAGAATTGCAATATTTTTGATGGCGCAAAAAACATTGAAACTCCAGGTCTCTTGAAGTTCCATTGTCTGAAGTGGTGGTTGTTCTCTTCATCCCAATAATGACTGTTATGCCTATTGAAAGAACCATTCTTTGTGAATTTAGATTCATCTGTCCAAATTATACAGTCCAAAAAGTTTTCATTCTCTTGAAATCGAATCATCATAGCTTCGCAAAACTCTGTTCTCCTGACGAAATCAGTTTCCTTCAAATGCTGTACCCTATTGAATTTATATGGGTGCATTTTATGTTTTTTTAATATTCTCCAAACACTCGATCGAGATAATCCCAGATCAATCTCGGCATCTTTGAGAGAATTTTGAGGATTCACACGAAAATATGCAAGAACTGTAATTTCGTTGTTCTCATCTTCTACTACACTTTTTTCTCTGTGTATAGTTTTCTTAACGAAAGATCCGACATTTCTCAAGTTTGTCATGGTTCTGTTAATGGTATCTCTCGTTGGTCTAGGTCGGTCAGGAAACCTCTCAATGAACAGTCGAATCGTTCTATCTACAACTTTATTACATTCTCCATGAAGTAGAATGAGACTTAAATAATCTTCATTGGTAAAATTGGCATAGTGATCGATTTTATAACTTAATACGAATTATCACCAAATTAATAGTAAACACAAAATGCTACTGAATAAAGAGGAATTTGGCAGATGTAATTAATCATTAAAAAAAAAAGAATGTAAAACATGGTAATTTTTTGCATATGGTTCATAAGGAATTATTTATTTATCACTGGAGAGAAAACTGATGGCCGATTAGTTGAAATAAAGAGGTTTCCGATACAATTTCAAATCAAAATTCGCCATCTATTTAGGAACAACCTGTAACTTTTTTCTCTTGCATATTAGGGTAGTAAAATCTAAAACATGGTTTAAGTAACAGTTCCTGAAAATTTCATCTTTTTGGCGTGAAGGGAAAAGAAATAGCTGAAAATTCAAGACGAAAAACAGTTTTTTGTGAATAACTCAGAAAATATCCACTTTAGGGCAAGGGTGTGATGCATTCACTCACATTATTTTTTAACGTAGATTCAATATCTGCCATAAAAAAATGGGGTTCTAATTTGAAAAAATTGATTTTTCACGATTTTGTCATCCCTAACTTTGAAAGCGATTTTTTCACCCCCTGTATCATGAATCGCGATTTCGATTTTTAAAGAGGATACATCAATCTTACATCTTGAAAAATCCCAAAAATGAAAATTTTCCATCCAGAAACCTCGAAGTTATTCTTGTTTCAGCGGAGCTCTATTTTCGATTTTTTTTCGAATTTTGCCGCTCAGAGAGAATTTTCCAACCAAAACTGAAAAATGTTACATCAAAATAACTTGAAATTTTCTAAGGAATCTATTTCTGCAATAAAAAAATGGTGTTCTAATTTGAAAAACGGAAGTTGACGTCATTTCCGGAAAAACCGGAGGTGCTCATGCCTTGAAAATATTTTAGATTTCATCAGCATCGTGAAATACTTATAAGTGCTGAATTTCATGAAAATACGTTCAGTAGTTTCCCGTATAAATATGGGTGAGGTTCCTCGTGAAAGACCCTGTATAGATCTCGTAGTTTCAATCGCAAAAGAGAATTCAATTTCTCACCAGTTTCGGAAATTGACATTTTGAACATTATTTCAAAACTCAGGTCGAGGGCTGTGGGATTTGATGGTTTAAGTCTCTTCATTTTACATTTATGCATTCCTTTTCTATTGCCTTATATTACTCACGTTATCAACTTTTGTATAAAAAAGTCTGTCTTTCCACAAGAATGGAAAAAGGCTAAAGTGATACCTGTGAACAAGGTACCAAACCTCGAAGCTTACGGGGATCTACGACCTATCAGTATAATGCCGATCATGTCAAAAATTCTTGAAAAGGTTTTGGAAACCCAACTCAATAATTACGTCAATGACGAGAGCATTATTCCCCAACATCAGTCGGGATTCCGTAGGGGCCATAGTTGCAATACGGCTCTGTCTAAAATTACTGATGACATTTTCCATGCTGCTGATCAAGGTAAAACAACTGCCTTGATTCTTCTAGATTATTCCAGAGCGTTTGATAGTCTGAATCATGAACTTCTGGATGCTATTCTGCACTTCATCGGTCTCTCGCCGGAGAGTAGAAAACTAATAGGGAACTTCATTGGTAAGAGATACCAAGCAGTTTTCATTAATGGTGCTATTTCCTCTTTTCTGGAACTCAACAAGGGAGTTCCACAGGGTTCCATTTTGGGTCCCCTTCTGTATATCATATACGTTAGCCAGTTCTCGCAGTGTTTTCTATCATGTTTGTTTCATTATTATGCAGATGATACGCAGTTGTATTTGTCCTTTTTTCCATCGGAATCCGATCAGGCAATCGCAGCAATCAATTATGACCTCAATACCAACTTTGAGTTCTCTAAACAACATTGCCTGAGGTTGAATGTATCTAAGTCAGCAGTTGTGGTATTTGGTAGCAGGAGATGCGAATTTGAGGATAAATACAAAAATTGCATCAGAATAAATGGTGAAGATATTATATTCCGAAAAAATGTCAAGAGTTTGGGGCTAACAATTGACCAGGACTTGAGATTCACGGATCACATAAACAAAAAACTACAAAGTGGATATATTAGTCTTAAACTAATTTATCAGAATCGAGCCATTTTGTCGCGTCAACTCAAATCCATGTTGTGTGATTCATTGGTCTTATCACAGCTCAATTACTGTGACACAATATATGGCTCATGTTTGTTAAAAAGCGATGAAGAGCGCATACAAAGGTTGCAAAATTCCTGCCTAAGACTGATATTCGGTGTGAGAAAATACGAGCACATTAGTCATTATCTCAGGTTAAATGGGTGGCTCAATATGAGTGAACGCAGATATTTGCACACGATCTGTTTTTTTCGAACTATTCTAAAAACTAAAACTCCAGTCTACCTTTATAACAAAATAACTTTCA
Source organism: Hippodamia convergens (assembly GCA_038502775.1). Lineage (NCBI taxonomy): Eukaryota > Metazoa > Arthropoda > Insecta > Coleoptera > Coccinellidae > Hippodamia > Hippodamia convergens. The sequence goes on along the minus strand of CM076612.1, from coordinate 9,457,053 downwards.
GATCTGACGTCCACAATATTAATATACGGTCAAGAGGTAGACTATCGATGCCAAAACATTCAATGCAACAATTTAAGCGCTCTTTTTCCTACCAGATTGTGAGTCTTATGAACAAACTGCCTGCTGATACTTTGGAGATCAGTTCACGGAGTCGATTCAAAGTAAAAATTGTTGAAAACCTTATGTCTTCACAATCTTTTCTTTCCTTTCCTGCAAATTAGGCTAATGAAAACTTTTTTTTTTTCTCGTTGGGCTGGTAGATTTTTATTTCGCAATTGAAATTGTATTTATCTCGTATTGAGTGGATTTTTGGGTATGTGTATATCTTTTTTTTTTTTGTTTATTTGTTTAATATTTTGTTCTTCTCGGGTTAGGTGGAAGAGCAGACACTCCGCCTGGAGTGAACTGAACCTCGCCTTTTATATTAGTTTTACTCAATCATGTTTCTTATATGTATATTTTTGTTTGTTTACTTGAATAAAGACCTGATAATAATAATAATAATTTGGTTGCGTTTAGACGATCTTTTCGGAAGTAGTTGAAACCATTTAGTGAACAAGTGCTATCTTTATGGAAGTGTGTTTCTTGTAAATAAATAATATCCGGATGTAGTTCTGAGTTGAGAATCTGAAGCATAGGTAGAGGGCGGAAGTATCCATTGATATTCCACTGAATTAAGGACTTGAAGTTGAATGTGTATTTATGAAAAATATTTGTACGATTATTTATGATGATCAGTTGACGAGTCACTTTCTCCACCTGTACTTTCGCAGTCCATTTCTTTATGAAGTTTTCTTTTAAGTTTTGTCAATCTTGTTTTTATTGAACGATCAGTAAGTTTAGGGTAGATAGTAGTTAGCAAGTCATAAAGCGAAGAGAAGTCAGATGTATAATCCTTCACAATACTAATGGGATCAGGGGAACCTTGAACATTATCGAAGAGTGTACAAAATCGGGGATGTTCTGATTTTGGAAAATAAAGTTTAGGACTGTATCCAGATAATTGAGTTAGAGATGGTATTGTAAAAACATTTATTGACATCATTCACAATCATAAAATGAATAAGTCACCCGCATGAAGTTAATACAGTAAAAAATACAATATTAAAGTCATCTTTAAAACTCAGAGTGAATTATTCAACTAAAATCAGAGGTAATCTAGAGAAGTTCAAAATGAGAGGTCAGCTGAAGTCAGACTTAGACTTTGAGAGAGTTCCATTAATTCAAAATTAAACACAGAGTTTACAGTGATGATGCAACTGAAATTTATTGCGAGAGCCTCTTTATCTCATCAGAAAAACAAAAGGTTCAATAGTGAATTGTTAGAGTAGTCTGAGTTGTAATAAAGTGAGATTAGGCCTTAGAGGAGTACATGTATTGAAAACTTAATAGTCTAAGTCTGGTCTTCATTGAGAGCATTACAATATGAGAATAACAAGATTGAGAAATCAATAATTATGATATACAGGGTGAGTCGGGAGGAACGGACCAAACTTCAGGTGTGTATTCTGCAGGTCGAAATAATTCCAAAAAAACTCATATGTTGTTATCCGATTCTCATTTGTTTTCAAACTATAGGGTAATGAGAATATTTAAATAAGGTCAACCAATATTCAGATCAAGAGTTTCTCGGACTATGGATTGGTCGCTGTGGTCGTATTAGTTGGCCTCCAAGATCTCCAAACCTCACACCATTGAACTATTGTTTGTGGGGCTGGCTCAAGAACGAGGTATACAAAGTTAAAGTTGACACTCGGGATGCTCTAATTCGACGCATTAGAAATACGGCATTGCTTTTTGAAGAAAAACACGAATCAATCAGAAAAGCATCGAGAGCCCTTCGCAGACGAATGTGTTTCGAGGTTAATGGCGGGATTTTCGTGCATTTATCAAAATAATGATATGAATGAAATCATTTTAATATAGAAAATGTTGTTTTTCATAATGACGCTATAGTTTGAGAACAAATGAAAATCGGATAACAACATATGAGTTTTTTCATATTATATCGAGCTATAGAATACACACCTGAAGTTTGGTCCGTTCCTCCCGACTCACCCTGTATAACGTAGTTCTCTAACGAGAAGGCTAATTAATCAATTGAGACAAAATTTACAGTGATAAACTACTTTTAGCAAGCAGGGTTAGTGTTCATCAGAAAAATAAGAGTTACAATTGATAATTATGAGAATGACAATATGAGAGTACTTGTATGAGTGCAAATCACCAACCCTTTGATTTGTTTGAAACTGAAGGCCTGAGTTGCCACTTGCTAAATGTTTCCGATGAATGAACTTGAGAATTTCTTAGTTATAATGAGGAGATCATACCAATTTAATCATGTGAGCAATATTTGAGGAGACTGCTCAAGGTGAAGCAGGGATTGAGACTGTCAATCAGGTTCAATGTGTGAATTACTTGATCGTTCAAATACTTCAGAGAAGTTGACTTGATTTTATTGAGATAGAAGACTGATTCCATGATTCACCCTTACGCTTGAGATCGTTCATTCATCTGAAACTCGAGAAAAATAATTAGCAAGTGGAATGAGAAGTGCATGATTGGGAAATGAGATGACTACATCGAGATAATGAGGTGCACATGAGAATATAATGAATCAAAACTCATTACCACAAATAATGTTCATTTCTGGAGCAATCAATTATTATTTCCACTGTGAGAAGTCTAGAGAAATCTGAAAAATCATGAGAACAGCAAAATATATCAAAATATGTATCTTAGAGGAGTCAATTCCATTAGTTAAATGCAATAGAGATTTTCTGAGAGTAAAGTGAGAGAAGATTACCAGTATTTTTATAGATTTTTATGATCTAAAACGTGGACACATTTTCAAACTTTATAAAAAGCAGGAAAATAACATTAAATATGCATTAATGAGAGATGACTTTGAGAAATGCTCATTTTACCTAATTGATTGCTTCCAAAAATGAACGAGATGTACAATTAATTTGCGAGGTGACTTTTTGAGAATTCTAATTTCACAAGAGAGGTCTGATCTTCAGAGAAAGTCGATACAGAAAGGTTGATTAATTGATACAATTAATAACGAGCATGAGTTGATCTGTCAACTAATTAACATAGAGTTAGGTTAAATTGACTGTTCATAGAGATGAGAAATCGTCTTGACGTTTCGGTGCGTTCGGACCATAGGCGTAGTTGAGGATGACATCTGAGGGGCTCAATTTTTAACAAAGAGACTTAAGATTTGATCGTAGTTTAAAATTGGTGGAGGAGCCATATCATCGATGAAAGATTTTGCTGGTTCTAGTAAATCTTTATTGGATTTTGTATTTGCTTTGAACTTTTTTGTTGTTTCAGTTGTCGTGGGATGGATGAAAATTGGATTTTCGGATGGAGTTTCTTATTCTTCAGGAAAAGATTTCTTCAATCGTCCGCTTGCAGGAGACATTTTTCAGGTGTTTTGGATTGTTGCTGAGCAGTTGTTTCAGGGCTCGTGGCTTCCATTATTATTATTTTATTATTATTATAATGAACAGGGGTCGTTGTGGCTTCGTTCAGCCTTCCGGGAACTTCGACCGCAAGGATCTTTTGTTCTTTACCCAACCCGTTCATTTAAATCCCAAGGAGGCCATCAATGGTGTTGATGAACCCAGCGACCTCCTTAGGAGCCTTGGCGGTTATTTCATGTGGATCCAGAACCGACTTCCCCATGTGAATGGTTCTTAGTTCCGCCAGTTCTGGACACTTGCATACCATGTGTTCAGCCGTTTCCTTCTCTGATCCACATAGCCTGCAGGTTTCATCTGCTGACTTTCCCATGCGATACAAATGATATTTATATCGACAGTGTCCCGTCAGCAGACCCACCATTACTCGAAGCTCAGCTCGTGGCAGCTTTATGAGCTTCCTGGTGTAGGTCGACGAGAATTCCACAAATCTCTTGGCTTGCGCAAGTCTGGGAGTATTTCTCCAAAGCGTTATTTTGTTTGCCGCTTCCCATTGTTGGACCGCTTTCTTGTATTAGTCTATTCCAAGCCCACAGAAAGGTTCAGGTCCAACAGGCTTCAGCCTTGAAGCCTTCTTCGCCAGTTCGTCGGCTGTTTCATTTCCCTCAATACCACAATGTCCTGGTATCCATAGTAGAGTCACTTTGTTGCCTCTGGCCAGTTGCTTTATGGTATTACGGCATTCATATGTCAGCCGAGATTTCTGGCTGTATGATTCCAGTGTTCTCAAAGTGGCCTGACTGTCCGTGGTGATATATATATATATATATATATATATATATATATATATATATATATATATATATATATATATATATATATATATATATATGCGCTCCTTTAAGATTCCTTTGAAGGCACTCTTGAGCGCAGGTATAGACTGCTAGTGTCTCAGCCTGTGAAACCGAAGGTTCACTTCCGAGGGACTTGGATATCCTTGTTTTGGGTCCCCATATCCCAATGCCTGTACCCCTTTCTGTTTTCGATCCATCAGTATACCATATGGATGACTTCTTGTCTATACGATTTACGAAGTTTATTGCACTATGACGATCACCAATGATCGTTTCGAATGGCATTTCGAAATCGTATGTGATTGGCATCACATCTGAGGGTTTTGCCAAGAGGCTTGAGTCCAGTTGGTTCAGTATCCTCATATGTCCAACCCAGTTTCCGGGTAGGAGGTTCCCCTTTAGGGAAATTTTGATGGCTTCCAGCAGGCTACATTTCCTTACATACAAGTGTAAGGGAGGCAAATCAAGTATGACCTCGGGCGCTGCTGTCGGAGTTGTGCACATAGCTCCGGTGGCCCCAACACAAGCTAATCGCTGCAATTTTAGCAGCTTGTTGCAAGTAGTGGCCTCTTCGGTTTTTGTCCACCATGCTAGTGACGCATAGGTGACAACGGGGCGTACCACGGCAGTGTATAACCACAGTACCATTTCTGGTCTCATTCCCATGTTTTTCCAAAGAGCCTCTTACAGGCCCACATGGCCCTTGTGGCTCTGGAAATGGTTTTTTTCCACATGTTTCCTCCAGTTGAGCTTGCTGTCCAGGATGACTCCCAGATAGTTACACTCACTGGAGAAATTGAGAGTCTGTCCATTCAGAACCAGAGCTCTCAGATTAAGTCGTGGCTTCCATAGGACTGTCGGTATTTGAATTGATCTCAGGACACTGCGCTGCTTTATGTCCAGATTTTTTACATTTATAGCAGGAAAAGTTGTCAAGGGAAAGAAAGATTCTGTAGGACGTATCTTCGAAATCGACCACGATAGATTCAGGAAGAGTGCTGTGGTTTTGTGAGCTTATATAAGCCTGTCTTATGAAACTGAGGATAAGACTATATTCTGGAGAAGCAGCATTTACCTTCAGGAAAGTTATTGGAGTCAGCAGTCTCAAGTTCGGACGAGTTCATTTGTGTGGTACAGGTAAAATCTCTCGCTCCGCCCTGTCCATTGATAACAGCGGACACGGTATATCGGGCGGTGAACGTTGGATGTTATTGTTTACATTTACCTTATTTTCTCCAAAATCTTGATTAGCTGAAGAAAATCAATCACACTAGTTCACTGTTAGAAACAGGAAACGTGTGTAAAGTCTTGAAATTTTCGAAATACGATATCCACTACAAATTCGGAAAATAATGCACTGATAAGAGAGAGGTATCACTGCGTTCAGAACCAGTCAATCTCCTATCCTGTTTCTCAAGAACTTCAACTATAAATTTTCATAATAAACACATATATGGGATGAGGAGATTACGAAATGAAAACCACACACTATGTATTTTTGTAAACATCAACATTTAATAGAAAACGTTGCTTTTAAATTTTTGTCACAAAAGTGAAATTAATTATAATTTCAGATGAAATGAGAATGTTGTATGTGATTTTTGAAATCAGTTTTACATTTTGAAGTATATTGACACAAACAACATCGGAGTTGATCTGAATTTGAATGTAACGACTTCACATGACTTTTAAGGCAAGATTTATATTTCGAAGCAAACTTACACAAATGACACTTGTGTCTCTTCAGGTTTGAATGAACTGAGTCGATATGTTTTTTCAGAGATCCCTTGTCATTACAAGCATACACACATAAGTCACACCTGTGTAGTTTCAAATTCAAATGAACTGAATCGATATGTGTTTTGAGATTGATCTTTATATTTGAAGCATATTCACATAAATGACACTTGTGTTGTTTAATGTTCAAATGAACTGCATCTATGTGGTTTTTCAGATAACTTTTCTTATTAGAAGCAAAATCACACATATGACACTTGTGTAGTTTTAAGTTTACATGAACTGCATTAATGTGGTGTTTCAGATCTGTCTTCTGATAAGCAGCAAAATCACATAGGTGACACTTGTGTCGTTTAATGCTCAAATGAACTGCATCTATGTGGGATTTCAGATAATATTTCTGATTAGTAGCAAAATCACATAAATGACACTTGTGTCGTTTTAAGTTTAAATGAACTGCATATATGTGGTTTGTCAGATCTATCTCTTTACTAGCAGCAAAATCACATAGGTGACACTTGTGTCGTTTAATGTTCAAATGAACTGCATCTATATGGGATTTCAGATAACTTTTCTGATTGGTAGCAAAATCACACAAATGACACTTGTGTCGTTTCAAGTTTAAATGAACTGCATCTATGTGGTTTTGCAGAGATATCTTGTGATTAGCAGCAAAATCACACAAGTGACACTTGTGTTGTTTCAAGTTTAAATGAACCACATATATGTGGTATTTCAGATAATTTTTCTGATTAGTAGCAAAATCACACATATGACACTTGTGTTGTTTCAAGTTTAAATGAACTGCATTTATGTGGTTTTTCAGTTTTATCTTTTTATTAGCAGCAAAATCACATAAGTGACACTTGTGACCCTTCAAATTTAAATGAACATGATCGATATGATTTTTGACAGTACCTTTTCTATTGGCAGCAAAACCACACAAGTGACATTCATGCCTCTTTGAATTTGATTGAACAGAGTTTACATGTTTTTCAAGATTGTATTTGTTCTTGAAGGTAGACTGGCAAACATCACACCTATGTTGCTGTGAATTTACTTCATTTGTTAAAAGATTTTCGTCCGCGATAGAGAAAGAACCATTTTTCTCATCAATTTCATTGAGGCCACTGCGGTTATCTTCAACTTTCAGTATGAAATCAGCTCTGTCGTAAACTCGATTCCCATCGATGAATTGTTCAGAAATATCGACATCTTCTTCTTTGACCATTTCGGTTTCACAACTTTCTTCATCGCTGGAAACTTGAGCCCTGCAACAAATTTCCTTAAATTTTATTTTTATTTATTCACTTATTCTTGACTCTCAAACAGCAATATGCTGGTATCAGAGCCTAAATTCACAATTCACATTAATATTTTTCATACCAAATGACCTCCTTTATGAGAAAAATGAATATAAATCCGATTCTGACTAGATTCAAAACCCTAGGAGAGAAATTTGCCAACAGACCACACAACCTCCAAATCCTCCAGCCCGTTCTACTACAAGAGCTATCCCGAGAGCACAACAAAAGAAAATATGCCATCTTGCCCCTAATGTACCACCTGCTTGATCTTTTTTTTTTTTAAATATATATGCATTATTCCTTACTTAAGAAAAAAATGTATAGATACCATAAAATGTACTTTACACTGGCAGAAAGACGAAAGTCGTTAGCCATTTGCATGAGCAATAAATATATTTTCTTCTTCTATTTTTCATAAACAACAATAGTCTATGTCATTCTTGAAAAAACAATCACTAATTCCTAATATACAAAAAAAGTCATGGCACATTTTTCTTATATTTCTATTGCATACAATACAATACAAATTCACTTAAATACATTAACACTCTGAAACATGGGAGAACTTGGTCCACAACCTGTTCTTGCAAAGTTTTTTCTTAATTAATTTTTAATTCTAGCATTGTAGTTATGCTCTTTGTTACCTTTGCATAAAGTAGCTTGAGTCTTCAATAAATTATTCTTCATTTTATAAACTAGTTTTGTTTATTCAAATTTCATGAAATTATTTATATTTATTATCGTAGTACTAGAATACAGTTGAGCTGTTGGTGTAAAGTAGTCCAAATGGTAAATAAATTTCATAGATTTCTTCAGTACTCTCTGAATTTTTTCTAATAAGTAGTTCGGAGCATTTCCCCAATAAGGAATTAAATATCTCATTTGGGATTTTATAAAACTATTATAATGTTCTCGATGAATGTTCTAATAGATAAGAACATCTTTTCAGAGCTCCAAAAATTGGAGATATCTTTTTTGACACATAATCTATATGGGATCTCTAACTTGACTTATTATCTAAAGTTAGAACTAAAAATATCTTTATTTAATACAGGTTTGAGTTTGACATTATTTATCACAACATTTAAATCGCAGATTACCTCGTTTTATGATTTAACAACATATATACAGTTTTATCTATATAAATACTTAATTTGTTGTAGCACAACCATTCGTAGTACAGTTCAAGATCACAGTTGAGATAATATTCAAGTAGCTTCAAGTCATGAGATGAAAGTACCAGTATTGTATTGTACGCAAACATAAAATATTTTGACAAGATTTTAAAACTTTTAAGCTGTGAACATATATCAAATATTCCAGAGAACTCAAAACTGACACCTGCGCCACACCTACATTTAGAACATATCCATTCACTGATGTATAGTGCTTTCTACTTTCTATTCATTGAATTAACTTGTTGGGTCACACCTCGAAAACCCAATGTCTCCAACCTATTCACTATGTGCCTAAATTCAACTGTATCAAATGCCTTCTCTAGATCAATAAAAACAGCAACATAGTTATTTTGATACCTTTCGATATGCTCATTGAAGAACCAATGAGTGTATTTCATCATTCAGCTACTTGCCTTGATCATGTTTTCACTGATTTTGAAAATCTTACACAGGTGACGTCATTTGATACCATAAATAGTTTTTAAGGACATTCAAGTAGGAGAATTAGATAAAAGGAAAGGTGTTAGGTCGTCTGAACTCATATACACCTTGACATAAAGATCTACTGTGCATCCCCGCATTGTGTACCAGTCAAGCAGAGATGTCACAAATCCCTTCAACAATTTTCTTAGGCCTAAACCTTGGACCCTCTAGCAATTTATTCTTTTTTGCAATATGACATATTAATTTTTGTGGAGAGCTGAATGTCCGATCAGTTTTCAGATGCTGAACTATCAGTACAATCGTTTAACATACACTGCGCGAAAAAAATTACCGCACATTATGGATATCTCAAATTTATTCTAGAACTGAAGGTGTCCACAATGATAATTATTTTTATCAGAATTATGCATGAATATGTTATCCACTTTCAACGTTTTTCTTCAATACAGATGTTTTTTCCTAGCAGGAATAAAAAAAGATGATATTATCCGATTTTTAATGTATTGGCTCCATTCTAAAATCAGTTGTTCTCGATCAATTCTAGTGATCAATTGATTTTCTACACTCGATCGCTATGCAACGCGAAACACGCAATTTGACCCAAGAGGAATGTGCCCAAGCGGTAGTTTTGCAAGAAAAAGGGTGGACATACACAAGAATTGCATAAATGTTCGAAGTTTCCCATACAAGTGTGTCCAGAATGTTGCAGCGATTCAGGGAGACAGGTTTGAATGTCCGAAGATCAGGATAGGGTAGACCACGGGTAACAACTGCCATTCAAGAACGTTACTTGAGAGTATCTTCGTTGAGACAACGGTTTGCAACCATTCGCCTCCTTCAAAATCAGCTTGAGCAAACTCATAGGGTGCAAACTAGCACTCAGACAATAAGATATCCCTCAAAGAATATGAACTTAAGGCCTCGTGTCGCGGCAAGAGGCCCAGCTCTTACCCCAGCCCATCGAAGGGCGCGATTGGATTTTGCGAGAGAGCATATCCATTGGGAAGAGGCAGATTGGGAAAGAGTTCTCTTCACAGATGAGTCTAGATTCTGCCTCTACCATTGTGATCGACGTTCCCTTGTATACAGACGTCCACATGAAAGATATGCTCAGTGCAATTTTCTGAATACTACTGGTTTCGGGGGAGGATGGATTATGGTATGGCGTGGAATATCTTTGACTGCTCGCACAGACCTAGTGGTCGTTGATAATGGACCTATGAATGCTGATAATTATATAAGGAACATTCTTGAAGAGCATGTAGTGCCATTTGCCCCATACATTGGTGAAAATTTCATTTTTATGGACGATATTGCCAGACCCCATCGTGCGCGCATCGTTCAGGAGTACCTTGAAGAGGTTGAAGTCTCTCGAATGGAATGGCCAGCAAAAAGTCCAGATCTCAATCCGATTGAGCAGGTTGGGACAACCCCAATAGAAGGCTGAGAAGTTCAGAAAATCATCCAGCTACTCTTAGTGACTTAGGAATTCAACTCGGAGAAATCTGGGAAGGATTAGATCAGAACATTTTAAGATCACTCATTTTGAGTATGAACCGTCGTTGCCGAGCTGTAATCAACGCAAGGGGTGGAAATACCAAGTATTAAATCACTTATCAGCATTTCAGTATTTTGAAAATTGTTCATTTCTCTTCTTTCACATAAGATTTGGTGAAATCCCGAATTTTTTTTCAATTTAATGTGTCTTGTTTCGTTCAAAACCTTCCCGAGAGAACATAAAAAATAAGTTATAAAGTCAATGTAGAGCTAACTTTCATTAAAATTGAGATCCTCAGAATGTGCGCAGTGTTTTTAGGTTACAAGCAGCAAATCGCGCGGTGGTGGAGTGTTCATTCATTTATTTATTTATTCAAGTCACTGAGGCATTTCAAGAAAGAAACTTGGCAATGGGTTTGTTTCTTGATCTTTCGAAGGCTTATGATTGTCTGGATAGCAAGATTTTGGTGGACAAGATGAGGAGGTATGGAATAGATAAAGTCATATTTTGATGGAAGATCACAATTGGTTGAGATACTCTTGCATGGGCAGGCGTAAGATCAGACGGACAACAAATTAAATTAGGAATTCCTCAAGGTATAGCAGGACCCATATTTTTCATTATTTACATAAATGATCTAAGTATTAATGAGCAAGAAAAAACCAAGAAATGACAAGGGTGAATTATGCAGAAGACATGACCATCTTGATAGTTGAGACACTATGACCTGAATTGAAGAATCTCATACAGGAAGTGATGAGTTCAACTAAAGAATGGTTTACAAATAATAATCTCATAATGAATGATTATAAATCCACCTTTATATTTTTCCAACCCACTAATGCTGGAAGAGAAAACCCAAATCAAATTAATCTCCATCAGAACAAGTATCAAATTTCCAAATCCACCAGGTTTTTGGGTGTCCATATTGATGAAGAGCTCAATTGGAAAACACAAATAGAAAAATTTAGGGGAGAAACTTAGCCAGTCATTGTGTCTCTCGAGTGATTTCAAAGTGTAAAAATACCAGATCACTGAAAACATTGTACACCATTGAATCCAAACTAAGATATGGTTTAATGTTTTATGGCTCAGCGAATATGTTATTTCTATTCGTTCTACAAAAGAGAGCAATCAGGATCCTGTGTGGGATGAAATATAATGAGTCTTGCAGGGGGCACTTCAATAGAAATGGCATTTTAACTTTGTACGCTATGTATATGCAGGAGTGCTTACTCTTTATGCATAAAAATCAACACCTATATGATAAACAAAAAATTTGAAAGAAGGCTTCAGTGCAAGAGGCTTATCCTTCAACCTACCCAGATATAACCTGTCAACCACACAAAAACAGGTATAATATATGACATTTAAACAACAACCTACCACATGATATGCAGGGATTGACTGATATAAAAATATTCAAGAAGAAACTTTTTAACTTTCTATTACATAAGGAACCTCATTTTTCAGAAGAAGTTGTGAAATAACACCATCGTTTTTGACACTATTTCATTTCATATCTTGTAATAACTGGAATTTCGATCTGAAATAAAGATTGTTGTTGTTGTTTTTGTTGTTATTTAATGAACATGAGCATTGCTCATTTGTTGATTCATGTTAAGGACTCAATCAGTGTTGTGAGACTATAATGCCTTTGCAAAATTGAGATCTGAGTGCAGAGCCCTAATGAATATATGTCACCGAGATCATGTATCGAGATTAGACGTTGAACTTTTTACTAATCCTAGGAGCTTCTCGAAGAATTTTGATGGTAGGCGAGTATCAGAAAAGATTTCTAACTCGATGTGGCATGATGACTGTGAATAAATTTTTTCGGTTATGTGTCTTCAAGCTTCAGTTGAGGGTTCCAATCGACCATGTGTATGATGAAGCAATGGCTGTGTTGAATATGAGGAGTCTATATGAGAGGTGTGTCCGTAGATCCCTATAGTTCCGTGGTTATTTTTGATTTGTGCGAGTATTGCATGTTTGTTCATTAAATTGTGAATGATAATTGAGGTTGTATATTTTGTGTGAAAAATGGTTTTTTGTAATGGGGTTGATCCCGTATAAATAAATAAATATTTTGTCGATTCGTAGTTTAGATAACCAAATAAAAATATTCCTCACCATCACTGACATAGGCCTTTCCTTTATTTTCAATTCGGTTTCCAACAGTTTCCATTATGTTGTTTGATAATCCTTTTATTTTCATAAACACAACGGATCATTCATCACTCCAGATTCACAATAAACGCTTGGATCGTTTTCTTACGCCTCACTTTTAGACCACTATCTCTTTTAAAATATTTCTATAATGTAGTTTTATACGATAGGTGTCAGTTTCTGTTACCGAAAACTTCTAGCTAAAGAAATTGTTATTTCAGACAAAAAAATCATAAAACTACTGAAAACTGGATGATCATGTCAATGTGCATGATACAAGGAATACAAGATATGATCTTGCGCATCTTGCTGTGACGTCACCTGGAGAGTAAACAATCCCGACAAATTCAAACATCTGTCATCTGCAAGATTTGTTATGGCTTTTCTCAAGAATAATGTTATAAAATAAGTTATCGTCGCTAACTTTTGAAAGATATGGAGGTATTTTTACAGTTCTTTCTTATTTTTTGTTCTGAAACGGCCACGACAACAATTTGTTTCAGCAAATTTCAAATATAAGATGTGGAGTAGCTTTGTGTACCAGCGATAATCAGCCCAAAATGTTCGATCAAAATACCATATTCTTTCGATTTCCAAGACACCCAGAAATCATCAAAATCTGGGATAATGGCTGTAAACAAAATGACGAAGTTATTCCTTCAATCAGCAGAAGATGTTCGAAACATTTTTCAGAAAACAGTTATGTTATAGATTTGCAGTTTAAGCCTACAAGATCGTCATCTAAAGAGTGTCATTTTTTGAAAGAAGATGCAGTACTTACATTAAATCTTTCTTTTCCAAAATAATCATTGAGTAACAAAAAGTAAGATCATGTTGACAGAAGCCTCGATAGAAGCATACGTTATAAATTGGTTCATATCAAATTCTTTGGTTACTAAGTGAGTAATTAGAAAATTAGGGATTGAATCATTAAGAAATTATAACAATATTCATTTGTAGTGATTACTTAAATGCTGATGATTGAATGAGTCCAGAATTCATCATCACGAATACCTATCTATGAAATTGAGGTGTTATCATCATAATCCCCACAAATCAAGAAAGTTGGGTACGAATGCTCAGGATAGGAAAAGGTTAATGCAAATTCCAGATTTATAGAATACTATGCTGTTTTTAGAAGAATACATAAAAGAATCTTTTATGATGTCACATCAGATTCATTGTTAACTAGGTGAACGATGAAACTGTACCGATCGAAACTTTAAGAAACTACTTGCTGTTGCTGAAGATCAGAGCAGATAAAACAGAGAAATCACTCAAAATGGTTGTGTTTGCTGAAAATGCAGGCTTTTCTATTAGCAATGGTGTCAGAGCTGGGCGAAGAAAATTGAGCACTTCATAGGGAATTGACTATTAACTTGTCTAATACATATTTCGTTCATATGACGATATCATTAGCAGGTGGAAATAAATTGAATATAGCTCACCAAATATCTTCTGAATCATTGAATGGGGGGTGGGTCAGAAAGGCAAAAGCTCAAGCTTGCTACAAAACAAAACTTTTTTCACATTCAAAGTCTAGGGTAATTTTGGAGATGTGGAGTCCTAGGAAAATTCGATGATAATAACTGGATGCAGTGTGCTGTTTTTTTTCTAAATTGTAAGAGAAATTTTGTCACATATTCTCTTAAAATTATGAAACGATTTGTTGATTTTAGGTCAATGACTGATGTTTTGATTACTGTAATGCAAGAGTTTCCGAAGAAGATGCAAGGAATAGAATTAGCATATGGATTATGCTTCTTCGAAATGATATTTTAGAGAAAAGGGCAGAAACAATTTAAGCACTTCGAATGAACGGAAAAAAGGATCTACCTACTAAGTTTTCAAACATTCTACTGAAAAATGATTCTTCATTCAATTGTTCGTTGAACTCGAGATTTCAAATGACATCAGCTATTATTGGATGAAAATGTGTAGAATTGAAAAATAAGAACTAGAATCCAAGAAGACAACATGTGTTTATCTTTGAAGAGAACAGAAGGACAAACTTATTTTCTAAATGAAACATTATTTTATTTTCATTCATTCAACATTGTATATGTAAATATTGATATTGTTGCTTACAAATTGTGGAATTTTTCAATTTTGTGCATTTTGAAGGAAAGAATTAATAAAATATTTGTAGAATTGTGATTCTGAACTTGGAAACAATAGTTTTAGGAAATTCTTGACTGTCGGTATTATTGGTTTGATAATTTTAATTTATTTTCCATTTTTTAATTGAAATGATTACTACATTTATTTGTACAATGCAGTTCAAGTGTTGGGCGTTGGGAGCCTGTAGTCCGAAACATTTTTTAATTGTGTCAATCTTCTTACAGCAATATAGGAAAATATCAAATATATTTGTTCTTTCTTCTGTTCCTTTGTCTTTAACTACAATAATCCTGAATTACTTATTGTAGGTAATAAAAAGAGAAAATTCTTGAAAGCTTTTTATGATACGTCTTATGTACTACTTCTAACAGAGTCAACAGGCAATCGACCGAGGTCCTTCAGCAGGTCTCATATATTTTCATGCTATTTTCAACAATTAATTATCTTAAAGACTGATTTGGTCAGTGCAATATAATGTCTCAGAAAACAAAGTTTCTCAAAAATAAGCCAGATTTAAACAAATTCAATTGTATTAAAGACTGATATTTTGATGACAATATCAAATTCAATTACAATAATGGCTGAGAATTTATTACATTCATTTATCAGTGGCTAAATGAATATAACATTGAGTGGAGATAATATGTACATCATAAATTAAGAGTATTCTTCAAATTAAAAAAATTTGTCGTTCGAAATCAGACAAATGAATCACAAAATATAAATAAATACTTGCTTCATTCCTGGCTAAATCAATTCTATTACAAAATTTGCCTCATGAAAAACAAAATAATAACAGATCTTTATTGGCCATCGAACTTAGGTCCTTCAGCCTCATGAAAAATATAATTCAAATGAAACCAGAATTTTTGTGTTTAAAATCTGGAATGATTCTCAAAATATTAATCAATTATTGCTATGTTCTTAGCTTAATCAATTCAATTAGAAAAGTTGCCTCAAAAGAACGTATATCTGATAAAAAATCTCCATGAAGATACAATCCGCATTATGTTAAAACCCGAAGTTGTTTGAAATTCAATTTACGCGCCCGAGAATACTCTCCAGATGACGCGGTGCGCAAACTGGTCTCATTTTCGTTCGCCGGAAGATCATATCTTGTATTCTTTGTATCATGGTCAATGTGGGAGATGACATAAATTGACAAATGACAACTAAGTTCGCCAACATAATTCGTGATTACTACCAACATTTTCGCTCAAAGAACCCTACGCCCTCATAATCATAGGCATAGAATTTAAGATCGCAGCGCCAAGGTGGCAAGTAGTAGAACCATAAATATTGGCATTGAAGTTTTCCATTTTATGTGCATATTCCCCTTGATAAAATTTGAATTCACATCCAATATAAAAACATTTTTGACTTCTATAGTGAAGGAGTTTGTTACTGTGTACATATTATCACTTTTTGTGAAGACAAAGGCGGAAGGAATTATCATTTGTTTCAATACAGTGTAAATATTTCTGTCAAATTCAGTAGGGTACCTAAGGCAGTATTAAAATGTATCTACATGCTATTTCATATTTTATGTTTCTTCTGATCATGATGAGAAATGATAAAAATGGAATTTCAACGATACTCCTACAGAACAGTGGCAAAGAAATACTTATTTCAAGAGATGTTTCATGTTATTTGTAAGAATAGTAAACATCAGTTGAAATGTTTTTTATCTATCTGAATTGTTGATTCTACATTACCCTGCAAAGTAATGATAATGATATAAGCCCTCAAGCCCTACAGGAAAAAACCCAAGAAATTGAACTGAAATGAACAGCAACTATTAAAACATTAGTATAACGAATACAAGTGAATTGAATATTTTCTAGGAATACTACAGAAAATCATATATCATTTTGATATCCAATTTATTTCAGTTAGGTAATTGCTTATTTTTTACAAAAGTCTTGACAACGTAATACATGCGATTAGTTAGGTATTGTAACAATACTACACATCAGCTATGGCTTGACGAATGAATTATCAAATATCATTGAGAACCCAACTATTATGATTCTGGAAGGTGAATCAGGCTTCTCAAGAAACTTTTCTTGTATGAAAATGGAATATGTAAACGATTAGAATATCCCTATAAATCTACCCTGAAATTTCTTGTGTATCCGTGCTTACCTCGATAAAAAATCGTCATCCATATAATGCAGGGATCATACTTTTATATTTCTAGTAAATGGTTTTCCCAATTTGTGTTTGAGTTGCCTAGCTTTTTGTTGATCCATTCAACACATTACTCCCCAATTTCACCAAACACGATATTTATCACCAGCCTGAGGGAAAGCATGGAAATTGATATAAAATCTTTTCTTTTCTCAGGAAGAACACTGAAGAACGGAACAATAGGGATTCGAACGATTCATACTTCCTAAAATGACTTCAAAACACAAATATTGACATTACTCGCACAAATACAAAGCACGAGAATAATAACTATATCAACATTTGTAGTTACTGAGATTGTCACCAGGAGGCGTGGCGCTTATTTTCCATCGCCTATTGGCGAATCCAACTACCGTTGAGGGCGCTGTAAATACTTGTTTTCTAGGTTCGAAATTTAGCCTCCAGCCTGAGTGGTGCTAGGGTTTTTTTTGTAAATTTTTGAATGACAACGGGATATTCATATCATTTTGTGAAATAAATGAAGATATTTTCATTTTAAGAGTGATTCAAAGGCTTTTTTAGATGGTAGTGTTTGTTAATGCATTTCTGATTGTACATCAAGTGTGGCGAATTAAGAAGAACAACTCGTTTTCACCACAAATGATGAAAAATTGTATGCAAAGATATTTTAAAGTACTTCTAAGAACAATTATTTTGGTCAAATAAATATGTATTACACTTGTTGGAATTACTCAATTGACGTAGAATAATATATTTGGAAGTATTTCCTAGATCCATGAGATTCTGCAGAATTCGTAAATGAATGGTACTACCTCGAAGTGATATCCAATTGAAGCAGAACCATTCGTGCTGCACACAGGTTCAGATGAATCTGTTGAATTTGGAAACATACAACTTCATTGTTTATGAAAGTTTTTCCAAATCATTTTTGAAACTGGGTGCTCCCTTTCATGAAGATTACGAACAAAAGTTGATTGAGAACATTTCATTTAATCATTTCTTCAATCATATGTTGCAAAATGAATAAACGATTCTGAAATTTCTTCCAGTCTTCATTTGTTTGTAATTCAAAAATGGAAATTGTATATATCTTTCATCACACAATATTAAGATAACAATCAAATATAGATAAAATATTTATTTACAATGGAAAATTTGCCAGAAATGATACAAAAAAGTCAGAAGAGATTAATGTAATTGCCAAGTCAAAGTGAAACGACTAAAACAAAATGCTGACATAAATATAGAACAAACCTTTGAAAAATTATAAAATACTTAAGAATTTTTAATTGTTTGAAAACTCATAATCTTCCAAACCAAGTGTTTGCAAATTCAGTCAGGGAGTTCAATTGTTTCTTATTTTTAATGGCGTTAGCAAAATTTCCCATCAAATCATCAGTGTTCTCACTTGTCCCATTGTCTTCAGATACTTCCTCTGCATTTTCAAATCTTACAGATTGCATTTTGAATAGGACATACACAGCAGATTGTTCCTCTTTACTCAAAGCAGACAATATTGCAGCATTTTTTCTTTGATTTATACACCACTTTTAAAATCATGGAAATGAGTACACTGAGTTGTTGATTGAGAAATTATATGTTTATCCCTAAGAGTATTATTCCTGGATTCTCTCCTCAATTTATGTTGGGCCATACAAGCCCTATTCATTTCTTCTGAATATTAACTACGTCGCAAGTTTCGAGAAGTCACAGCAGTAACTTTAAGCTCAGGAGCTTTCATTTGCTGAAATTTTGGACCTGAAAAGATATATAAATAAATATTATGAATTATTCACAAATTTCTTTTCAACAGACCTATGGCCAGATTATCAATCTGAAAATGATGAGAGAAATCAATCATTTTTCCCATCTTCAATCTTCTCACCCAAGCTTCTCTTTTTTCAATATATCAAGGGTTATAATTCATTCACTCATAATGAAAATATTATTCCACTACCCAATACTATTCAAATCGAGATTTAAATAAATCTTTTCATATCTGCTCAGCTTCAATATAGTTTCTAACCTGGAATTTAACAGATGAATTTGAGAATTATCTTATGTTAACTTATAATTCTCGTATAAATACCTTTCGATAGTTTATCAGCATCAATTCTAATATTCAGAAAACCTAATAATTTCACCAATCTTCGTATATTAAACGAAAATATCACTGATTTATATTATAAACCATGTATTTTGAACGGGATTACTCCGAAGTATACTTGTTTTCTTAGGGCGATATTTCGCCGCTAGAGGGAGTTTAGATTTTTGGATTCGCCAATAGACATTTTTTAATCTTTTTACGGAACAGCCAGCAACCTGTTCTTTCAAAGAATTTACGTAGGCCTGAATACTCGTTTTGCTTACAACAGTTAATTGAAAGTAAGAAATTTATCGTGTGTACTCTGATTGTGTTTCGTCAACTTGAGAATATGAGGAATGTTTCGATTAATCAATTCTAGGTGGCGCAACTCACCAATAATGACAGATTCTTGGTATTTCCAGAGACAATCCTTTCAATGAAATACAAACACTAAACAGAAATCGCTGAACATCAAAATGCAGAAATGCAGAATGTTTTGACACTTTGACAGATCGAAACAATTATTTTCCCAGATTGCTTCCAGGAGAGCCAACCCTTGATCAAAATTCCCCTGATTTCTTTATGTT
Organism: Hippodamia convergens; assembly: GCA_038502775.1. NCBI lineage: Eukaryota > Metazoa > Arthropoda > Insecta > Coleoptera > Coccinellidae > Hippodamia > Hippodamia convergens. Next base: position 9,437,493 of record CM076612.1, on the reverse strand, counting down.
TTGATGGTAAAAAGGATCGTTTGTTCTCCAAGAAAATCCATATTATTTGATAAAGGAAAAGAACTCGATCGATCCATTAAAATTGAAGCTTCAAGTTGTTTCTGCTTATGAATTCAATGACATCACATCACATGAGAGCACGGTGTTGTAAGTTCCAAGAATTATTTGAAATCGTCAATATGGTGATTCCAAATAACTAGACAGCACCTGGCGGATAAATATCTAATCTAGAAAACAAGTAATAAAAACAAATTTTACACGTAGATATTGATAGAATCGAGAATATTTTTGCTTCTCTTGATATATTTGTCGTAATTTTTTTTCCTGAATTGCAGAAATGCCGTTGGCAAATAATGGTAAAGTTATTTATATCAGTGACAGTCAGTTTAAGTGATATTTGAGAGTTTTTCAAGTTTTAGGTTGAGAGCTATCTTTGGATTATGTGAATAGGAAAAATTATTAAAATGAATGGTGAAGTACTATTACGAAGGGTTTATAACACGGATTGTTGTGTTCTTAATTGCTTCTCAAGGAAAGGCAGTAATAGGAATATACATTTCCATCAATTTACAAAGGAAGGTTATATTAGTATTGTAGCATCACTCTGTTAAAAAAAAATCAAATAAAGAAAGAGAAAAAAAATATTCACACTTTTCTTTTATACAGAAGTTTCTCACTAGAATTTCCACGATTAGCTGTCAGTGAAGATGGCGTGGGTTCACGATGTTTTTTTTTGAGGGCGCCAACGTATTCATTAGGTGACTCTTAAAAAAAAATAAGATTTGTATTGGATAGGCTAAATACGAAAACACCTGTTGAAATGTTCCAAAAATAAGAGAAAAGATATATATTTCGACGAGAGGACAAAGAAACTATCGAAAAGAATAAAAAAAATGATTTAATAAGAACCTCCGAGTTTGTTTACATTCCCAGTGAAATGTCTATCACACATCTTTTATTTATAGGTAAATGTAAGTTGAATATAATATTTTCCAATGTAAATGAATATTCTATTCATATTTGATTGTTATCTTCATATTGTGTGATAAAAAATTTGTACAATTATAAGATTAGAAAGAATTTCATAATCTTTTATTCATTTTCACAAATAACATTTAAAGAATGATCAAAATAATAAAATAAAATCTTCTCAATGATATTTCGTGGAAAATTTTTGTTGAAAACAACACTTTCAAAAATGATGAATAAAAACTTGTGTAAAAAATGAAGTCGCAGGATTCCAAATTCAAAAGACTCATTCCTAGTTGAACCTGTGCGTGGTATGAATAATTCTGCTTGCTTCAATTGAATACCACTTGGAAGTAGTGGCATTTATTGATGAATTATGCAGAAAAGGCACATAAATACAATGTTACACGATAATTTTGGGGAACAGGCATCGAGAACGTAGCCTCTTTTATTGTCGAATGGTGGAGAGAAGAAAGATTAAAGTTAATAATATACCAATCATTTGTTTTTTTGTTCTACTACCTTTCAATAAACCCAATCTTGTGTAATACATATTCATTTGATCGTAATAATTGTTCTTTGCATTTTCATGGCAAAAACCACAGACTACTTATAATAATAATATTAATAGTCTATGGCAAAAACGAATTGGTTCACCTCAATTCCATAAACACACATCACCACCTCAAATAGTCTTTAAATCACTCCAATAAATAAAAATCCAGTCATTTCCTTCACAAATTGATTAAATTGTTCAAATATCCAGTTGTCATTCGAAAATTTAAAAACAAATCGCCTAGTGCCACCCAGGCTGGTGGCGAAACAACGAACCCAGAAAACAAGTAATTGTTTATAACTCGCAGCGCCCTCAACAGTAGCTGGAATCGCCAATTCCCGACACTTCTTTGAATAATTCCTATTTTAATCATGATACAAAGAATACATATTCCTGTTTTTCGAAATATTTCCCCACCGCCTAATAAATCTAACAATCTTTAAATATCGTAGGCCGCGATTTCCAAAATAACATCTTCATGAACCATAGACCTATCATAAGGATAAAAGGTCTTTGTCATGAACACAAAACAAAATATTGTCATTATGTCAGATGTCACCGGACAATGCTGTCAATATCAAATAATATTTTTCCCCAGACATTTTCAAACATCGCAAGGCTCTGAAAACAAATACACATATTCCATTTAATAAAGAGGTAAAAATTGAAACGAGACATATAGAGGTATATTTTATTTTACATTCTCAAATATGTATTACCTCACTCAAACATAAAGTTAACGTGTTTACTCATCATTTCAATTACCAAATCAAATTTCAAGGTTGATTGATCTTGAATTTGTTCAATATATTTTATTCTCTAGGTCATTTCATTCTTATGCATTACATTTATATGCGCATTGAGCGTTTCTTTGCTACCGGAAGCATACTCGCACAAATGACACTTATGATGCCTCAATTTTAAATGAACAACATTTACATGTACTCTAACATAATTTTTCCTGGTTGAAGAGAAATCGCACAAATGGCACTTATGCCTCTTCAAATTCAAATGAACTAAATCTACGTGAGATTTGAGATCCGATTTCCTACTCGAAGCATATTCGCACAAATGACACTTGTGGTTCTTCGAATTGGAATGAACAGCATTTACATGTTTCTTGAGGTCATTTTTCTGATTCGTGGCAAAATCACACAAATGACACTTGTATCCTTTCACATTCAAATGAACAGCATCTATGTGTCTTCCCAGAGTACCTTTATAACTCGTAGCATAGTCGCAAAGATGGCACTTGTGTTCCTTCAGATTTAAATGCACCGAACTTATATGTTTCCTCAAATCGAGCATCCAATACGACGAATAATCGCACAGATGGCACTCTTGTTGCTTCAAATTAAAATGAGCGGTTTGTATGTGATGTTTGAGGCATGTTTTTGTGTTCGAGGCATACTCGCACAAATGGCACCTGTGTTGCTTCAACTTTAAATGCTTCGTGTCCATATGGGTCTTCAGGTGGCTTTTCTGGCTCGCTGCGTAGTCGCACAAATGACACTGGTGTTGCTTCAGGTTTAAATGGACCGAATATACATGCCTATTGAGGTTGGATTTCTGATTCGCAGTAAACTCGCACGATTGGCACTTGAACTGTCTCAGTTTTAAATGTACAGAGTTAATGTGGATTTTGAGACGTTGTTTATCGTTGGTAGAGTGATCACAAAATTGACACTTATGCTTCTTTGGATTTGAATCTTCTTTAAGCTGTGAGTTTACGTCATTCGATGTGAGGTTTTCTTGTGCGAGACAGGAGGACTCATTCTTGTTGTCAATTTTATTATTCTCAACTTTCCATATGAATTCAACTCTGTCGTATACTCGATTTCCGTCGATAAATTGTTCAGAAACGTCAACATCTTCATTTTTGACCATGTTGGTTTCACAACTTTCTTCATCGCAGGAAACTTGAGCTCTGAAACATATTTCCTTGAATTTATTTTACATATTCATTAGTAACTTTTTATATTCCTCAAAAAATTACAGCTATTCATTCAAATTGATACCCACCGATCTCTGACATAAGCATTTCCTTCATTTTCTATTCGGTTTCCAATAGTTGCCATTATCTTGTTTGATATTCTTTCATTTTCACAAACACAATCGATTGAATTATTTTATGGCATCTCATCAAATTTACAATAATTGTTTTAGAATGTTTCTATAATGGAGTTCTGGACAAAAATGCGATAGCGGCAGTTTATTTATTTTACTGAAAACCCCTAGCTTTCAAATAAACAGCACAAATTTACGGAAAAATGGACATGTTCTTATCGAACACAGAACACTAATATCACAGAAAACAAATATACGAAATCGCAATTTGAACCTGAACGTCATATCCACATAACATGAAAATAACATAACCTCCTTCAATTTTAAGATGGCTGTGGTTAAATACAACTGCATCTGTCCATTTTAGGTCAAATGAAACGATTTCAGTTATGCCAACATACAACATTTCACCTAAAGTCGCCTTTACGTAAAGTCCCATTTAATTTTATTATGAAATATATATTTAACTAAAGCCGACTTTTACTAAAGTTACTTTAAGGGGTTTATTATGAAACTGGCCCTAATAATAATAACTTCTAGCTTAGAGAATAATGAATACGGAATATTAGGAAAAGTAGAATTCGACAGGTGGCGCTCTGAAATGTCAATGTCATCTTAGCAACGAGTAAAACAAATCAGTTTCGATTATGCAGCGACATAATTCAAACTATAAAACTTTAAAAAAGGTACACAAAAAATCAAACTTGATCTGCAATGAAGACGAAAAGTAGAATGAAGACAATCCAAAACGAATGATTTTACTCGTTGCTTCAATTACAATTTTTTCCGCCAGAGGTCTCATTGAATTCTCCTCCTTTCAATAGAAAATGGTAAAATATGATCGAGAAACTAAACATAAACATGTCAAATGACAAAATTGACAAATGACAACTAGATGCACCACCAGAGAAGACTATTTCTTACATTTGTTGATAGAAAGGATTCATCTTTATCCCGGAGCCACCTAGCGGTAAAAAATTTCAACCAACTGGTTAGTGTTACTGGGTTTGAGATTGTACTGATTTCATAGTGATTGTTCACATATTTACATTATCAAGATTTGTAGGTGCAAATTAGATATGCTAGCTGACCCGGCGAACTTTGTTTCACCTTAGAAATTAATAAACTAATACTAACCATTGGTTTTTTTAAGAAGGAAATTTATTAGGTGAAATACAAAAAAATACAAAAGTACAAAATATAAAAAAAAAATAATTGCATTGAAAAAGGTATGAACAGGGTTATTGTTTATATTTTACTCGATAGCTATCTCAGATAATACTGGTCGTACAAAAACGTTTGAATGGGCAAATTTGAAGTATTTTTATGGGCATTCAGAATTCAGTACTAAGAAATTCATAAAGGCATCGAAAACCTGGAAATTTATTGTGAACTTTTGTCTTTAAACGGTGCACCCTGTATTTCAGTTCTCTAATCAGTAGAGCTCCCCCTTCTGATTTCAAATATTTATACTTAATTGAGGTTCATTTCGGCATTTTTTGAAAAATATAGATAGTTTCTTCTAAATCTGAGGCAGCTGTGGAATGCCACACGATAACTGATGCGATTTCTTTATATCAAAGCAAACGTGGATAAAAAAACAACTCATATTTATTTATTTCATATATTAACTCAAAGTTGAATAAAGTGTTTAAATGACCCTAATATACGTTTACACACACAGTCGATAACTTTTAGTTTATTTTTTAAGGGTTTTCCTTACCATTTATGAAATATATTGAGGTTTTCAATTATTTCTTCCCCTATTCTGAAATTAATCTCTCTAATGTTTTGCGAAGGGGCCATATACACTTTATATTTCAAATATCCCCATAAAAAAGTATCCAAGGAGGTTAAGTAGGGACTATCAGGAGACCATAGAAGCTGCCTTAGATTAAGACGAAAAAACCTATATATTTCAAACACTTAAAATTTGCCCATTCATACGTTTTTGTTTAACGAATATTAACTGAGATAGCTATTGAGTGAAATATAAACAATCACCCGTACATTGTTATTCATATATCAAGAGAATTCTCTTTATTCAAGAGGTGAAGAAGTAATTTTTTTTTATATTTTACAATTACTTCATGGTAGTACCTTTTGATGAACAACCTTTTTAGTGTTTTTTTTCCCGAGAATGCAGATTGCTGATTCTCCATTGTGAATCGACACGTATAGGCAACTCAAAATGCACAGTAATTGTTTACATTCCCGATAATAATAGAATGGGGAATTGTTCAAAACATTTAATCATGAAATTTTCCGCAGTGTTCGGAAGAAAGAATGTTGTAATAACACATGGACTCAGATGCGTTAATATTAGTAGAAAATGTAGTTCGCCGAATTAATACCAAATATTATACTTTCACGAAAATGCTATTAACCGTAGCGACACCTACTGGAGTTATTCGCAAGAAAGAAAATTATTTCCTATTCTTTTTCCATTTCATCAAATTTTTCAGGGTTTTATGGTATTTTATGTTAATCCCCGCGTAAACATTCCAACAAAAAATTTTGCATTACAAACAGTTCATCCAATCTTGAGTTATAAATGGTGTAACCAACAATATGGCCGACTTAGTTTTATATATTAAAATTATTTTTATGTTTAGAAAATATATTTTTTTCATTATGAAGTATTACCATCTTAAGGTCTACATTTTGTATTAGTTCATTTAAACACTTTGCATTACTCAAGTCACTACGTTATTTCGAATGAACTGAATTCACATGCGATTTGAGACAAGATTTCCGATTCGCAGAGTATTCACAAAAATCGCACTTGTCCTCAAATTGAAATGCAGCGAAGCTAAATGCATTCTCACGGATTTTTTGCTATTTGAAGAGAATTCACACAGATGGCACATGTGCCGTTTCAAATTTAAATGTACGGAATCTATGTGCGCTTGCAGATGACATTTCCGGTTTGAGGCGAAATCGCACAGATGGCACTCGTGTCCTTTCAAATTCAAATGAACGGAATCTACGTGAGCTTCGAGATGACATTCCGGTTTGAGGCGAAGTCGCATAGATGGCACTGGTGTTCTTTCAAATTTAGATGGAACCGCGGCCTACGATATTTAACAGGCCAGAATGTTGCCATAAAACGCGACGTTGCCTATTGGGCTCGAGGTGTTACACGCCAGTTGCAGGTGTCAGTTCTGTGAGGAAGGTGTGAGAGTAAAAGCGTATCCAAAATTCGACAGGGAAGCGTGTAAAGAGGTTTGTGTTTTTCGCTGTGTGCGTGTGATTGGTTTTTTTAATCAACAAAGAAAGTGAAGATAAGTGTTGCAGTTGCAAGATCAGTGTGTGTATCGGTTCATCATTGAATTTTTCGACTTTAAGTGTTCATATCTGGAAGGAATAATCAACAGGGAGGTTTTTTCATTTTAATAATTATTAAAATTTCATTTGGAAATCTTAGATTTGAGTACTCTGCCCCGATTGCAAAAGCAACTATAAGTCCACTAATGAAAAAAGAAGGTGTTAGTATTTAGATTTCCGAAAGATCCCGCGAGGAGAAGAAAATGGCTTAACGCAATTCATAGAGAAAGTAGTTTTGAAATCAACGAAGACAATTTAGTTTGTATAAAACATTTTGGAGATTCCCATATTTTGAAAAATAACTCGTATCCAACCGCCTAAGGTTCAGTCGTTCAGTTATAAATATACCGCGAAAAAATCCTAAATTAACTACTGATGATGCATTTCCTTCAATTTTTCCAAATCAACTGAGTTACATGACGTCTTCAATTACTCCAAAAAGAACTGATCCTGAGGTATGGAGACAAAAATTAGTTGTCCATTATGATTATGCTTACATCGATTGCGACAAACAAGATCAGATCGATTCATTTTCAGACTTTGGTGGTCATTTCAAAGACAAGGCAATTTCTCACTTCTTTTCCAACGTTGAAGAAAAGGACACTGCTCAATTCTACAATATAAATTTCAGAGAGACGTTCTGAAATGTTTATTTACTTGAGATATTTATCACGACAAATTTAATGTTCACTATGTCAGCAGGTTTCTGAAATTATCTTGAACAAATTTCCCAAAATTTTGAGTAATATCTTCCTTAATAATTATTCTATAATGGTTAGTGATAGAATCTAAGAACTGCTCCTTCCGACAGTAAATTACTAACTTTTAGTCGTCAGTTATCAGAATTGTTTTTATTTATTCAGACTTTATTATAGGATTTATTTTATGTTAAAAAAAAATATGTTCAGAATTGAATCATTTTCGATAGCGAAATAATATTTTTTTTTCCTCTTCTGATATTCATCCACCTATTTTATTCGCATCAGAAAGTAAAATAATTTTCATTCTGATTGTAATTTTGTGGAACTCAATAACACAGCCACCTCCTCTTGGTGAGTTCTGGATTATTTGCGATAAAATATTGAGAAATTATTCGCAAATAAACGAAATGCTGTTTTGTTTTCCTCCCTACAGTTCGAAATTATATCGAAAACAGTGCGAATTGCACAAGAAAAACGTATACTGTCTATATCTACGCGTACCACTAGACACGCTACTCGTAACAACGGCAACGTCTAACCTTCCGGCCTGTTAGATTTAGTAGGCCGTGATGGAACCATATTATACATTATTGTATAATATCTTTGGATGGAACGAATTGACATGTTGAGCGAGTACCGCTTTTTGATTGGAAGCATAGTCGCATAGATGGCACCTGTGTCGTTTAAAATTGAATTGAATCGCGTCCACGTGCGATTTGAGTGTGGTTTATCGTTGGTGGCGTATTCGCACAAATGGCACTTGTGTCTTTTCGAATTCGAATGCACTGTATCTACGTGTTTTTTGAGACTGCGTCTGTGATTCGAAACGAAGTCGCATGAAGGGCACACGTGATGCTTCAGATTTGAATGTATGGAATCTGCGTGCCTTTTCAGATTTTGTTTTTTTGTTGGACGCAAAGTCGCATGAATGACACTTATACTGCTTTGCATCGGGAAGTACGTTTTCGTTAGGTTCAACTTCTTCATTTTCAAGTTTTTCTTCTTTGAAGAACAAAGCAATAGACTCTTCGATAACTTGTTTCGATAGGCACATTCCATTTTTACGACAATCTTCATATCCTCAATCTTGACTTCCTTCATTTTAACATTCTCTTCATCTTCCAGAACTTAAACACTGAAACCAAGATAATATTGAACCTTCCTGTGGGTTCTCAATTTTGAGAAATTTTTAACTTTTTCAAACTACAGCGTGGTCATATTCGATGTTTCAGTACTACATCTCCTAAATTAAGCGAGATAGAAAATATTAATATACATGTCATGTTATCTTTTTTCGAGAAGCATAAATTGCTGAAAGCCGAAGTTGATAAGGTGCCTAGTTTCCATGCTACAGGGTGATTTTGGAATTTGGCCAATTAGACTGCGCAAAAAAAATTGACTCACATTATGGAAATCTCAAATTTATTCAACAACTGAAGGTGTTCTCAATGATAATTATTTTTATCAGAATTATGCATGCATATGTTATCCACTTTCAACGTCTTTCTTCAATACAGATGTTTTTTCCCAGCAGGAATAAAAAGAAGATCATATTATCAGAGTTTGAATGTATTGGCTCCATTCTAAAATCAGTTGTTCTCCATCAATTCTAGTGATCAATAGTTTTTTTTTTCGTTTGATTTTCTACACTCGATCGCTATGCAACGCGAAATACGCAATTGACCAAAGAGGAATGTGCTCAAGCGGTAGTTTTGCGAGAAGAAGGTGGACATACACAAGAATTGCAGAAAGGTTTGGAATTTCCCATACAAGTGTGTCCAGAATGTTGCAGCGATTCAGGAGACAGGTATGAATGTCCGAAGACCAGGACAAGGTAGACCACGGGTAACAACTGCCATTCAAGAACGTTACTTGGCAGTTTCTTCGTTGAGACAACGGTTTGCAACCGTTCGTCTCCTTCAAAATCAGCTTGAACAAACTCATGGGGTGCAAATTAGCACTCAGACAATAAGAAATCGCCTCAGAGAATATGATTTAAGGCCTCGTGTCGCGGCAAGAGGCCCAGCTCTTACCCCAGCCCATCGAGGGCGCGTTTGGATTTTGCGAGAGAGCATATCCATTGGGAAGAGTCCGATTGGGAAAGAGTTCTCTTCACAAATGAGTCTAGATTCTGCCTCTACCATTGTGATCGACGTTCCCTTGTATACAGACGTCCACATGAAAGATATGCTCAGTGCAATTTCCTGAATACTACTGGTTTTCGGGGAGGATCGATTATGGTATGGGGTGGAATATCTTTGACTGCTCGCACAGACCTAGTGGCCGTTGATAATGGAGCTATGAATGCTGATAAGTATGTAAAGAACATTCTTGAAGAGCATGTAGTGCCATTTGCCCCATACATTGGTGAAAATTTCTTTTTTATGGACGATAATGCCAGACCCCATCGTGCGCGTATCGTTCAGGAGTACCTTGAAGAGGTTGAAGTCTCTCGAATGGAATGGCCAGCAAGAAGTCCAGATTTCAATCCGATTGAGCAGGTTCGGGACAACCTCAATAGAAGACTGAGAAGTTCAGAAAATCATCCAGCTACTCTTAATGACTTAGGAATCCAACCTAGAAAAATCTGGAAGGATTAGATCAGAACATTTTAAGATCACTCATTTTTTAGTATGAACTGTCGTTTGTCGAGCTGTAATTAACGCAAGGGGTGGAAATACCAAGTATTGAATCACTTATCAGCATTTCAGTATTTTGAAAATTGTTTATTTCTCTTCTTTCACATAAGATTCGGTGAAATCCTGAATTTTTCTTCCATTTGATGTGTTAATGTGTTTTGTTCGAAACCTCCCGAGAGAACATAAAAAATAAGTTATAGTCAATGTAGAGTTAACTTTCATTAAAATTGAGATTTTCAGAATGTGCGTTAATTTTTTTTCGTAGTGTACTTTAGCTTAACAGAATTTGGTGGGAAAGTTGGCAGAGTTCAATATATTAAATAGCAATGAAAACCATACACTATTTATTTTTGTAAACTTCAACATTCAGTTTTACATTTTGCAGTATCTTCAAAAAAACAACATCAGAGTTTATCTGAATTCGAATGAAACGACTTCAGATGACTTTTAAGGCTATCTTTATAATTGGAAGCAAAATTACACAAATGACACTTGTTCGTTTCACAGTTCAAATGAACTGAGACAAAATGTTTCTTCAGATCTCCCTTAACATTGCAAGCATGCTCACATAAGTTACACTTGTTTAGTTTTAAATTCAAATGAACTGCATCTATGTGGTTCTTCAGATGTATCTTCTGATTACCAGCAAAGTCACAGAAGTGACACTTGTGTCGTTTGATGTTTAAATGAACTACATCTATGTGGATTTTCAGATCTATCTTCTTATTAGCAGCAAAATCACATAGGTGACACTTGTTTTGTTTTAAGTTTAAATGAACTGCATCTATGTGGTTTTTAAGATCTATATTCTTATAAGCAGCAAAATCACATAGATGATACTTGTTTTTGTTTCAAGTTTAAATGAATTGAATCTATATGTGTTTTAAGACTGCTTCTTTCGATTTGAAGCATATTCACACAAATGACACTTGTGTCGTTTGAAGTTTAAATGACCTGCATCTATGTGGTTTTTTCAGATCTATCTTCTTATTAGCAGCAAAATCACATAGGTGACACTTGTGAGGTTTTAAATTTAAATGAACTGAATTTATATGTGTTTTAAGACTGCCTTTTCGATTTGAAGCATATTCACACAAATGACACTTGTGTCGTTTTATGTTCAAATGAACTGAATCTATGTGGTTTTTCAAATGAATCTTATGGTTAGCAGCAAAATCACATAAGTGACACTTGTGTCGTTTTAAGTTTAAGTGAACAGCATCTATATGATTTTTTGACAGTAGCTTTTATATTGGCCGTTAAAATCACATAAAGTGCACTTATGATGTCTCAAATTTAAATGAACTGAATCTATGTGCTGTTTCAGATTATCCTTCTTTTTTGAAGCGAAACCACATAAATCACATTTATGTCTCTTCGAATTTGAATGAACGGATTAACATGTTTTTTGAGATTGGATTTGTTCTCGAAGGAAAACTGGCAAAAATCGCACCCATGTTGCTGTGGTTTTACTTCATTTGTTATAAAATTTTCGTCTGCGATGGAGAAAGAACCATTTTCCTCATCAATTTCATTGAGGCCACTGCTGTAATCTTCAACTTTCGATATGAATTCGGCTCTGTTGTAAAGTCGATTCCCATCGATGAATTGTTCAGCAATTTCGACATCTTCTTCTTTGACCATTTCAGTTTCACAATTTTTTTCATCGCCGGAACTTGATCCCTGCAACAAATATCCTCAAATAATAATAATTTTCTTCATTTCCAAATACAACATTCATGACAAATTGCACAAACCTGCATGGAAATGGTGTCAAATACATGATAATACAAAAAAAGAGAAAAAAAAAAATAAAACCGTACAATGAAATCTATCTAACATTATTCACCCATTTATCATCCAGAAACATTAACTCTATTCAAAATATTCTTTCAAACTATATGGTTCCCTTTTGTTGATAGATATTTTTCAATTCATCAGAAAGCCCATTGTATAGATAGAGCAAAACAAAAACTCTATGCGACCCTAGCGGCGTTAGCTGGAACTAAGCCCGAAATGTGTATTCGTTTCGACATTTAGTACCTGAAAGCTGTGTTTATTTGTTTATGTTTAAGTTTTTACTGCGATAAAAAGAAATGCCTAGGTAAAAACACCGTGAAAAACCCCTAATTGTTGTGTTTATGGATGTAATTCTGAAAAATTTAGAATTCCTGGAGCCCATTTTCATTATTTTCGTGGTAACAATCAAAATGTTTACGTAACAAAGAAACTAAAAATCGTAGGGGAAATTAATAGACGTAAACCCTGAAGTATGTTTTGATAATGGAAAAACCTGTATCTAAACATATTCGAGTATGCTCACACCATTTCTGACCAGAAGATTATAGAATGAAAACAGGCAAGAGTGGAAACTGATGTCAATTGAAAACAATGCTTCATATGTTTTGAATTATTTCAGAAACTCTCACTATGAAAACATTTCTGGTACTGGAGAAGAAAAGCTGTACCTTCACTAAACCTACCAAAAAAGCAGTTAAAGTCAAGTCATTTTAAATTTTTGTACAGATCGTTCATGTACAATCTTTATCGGGAAACGCACAAAAAAAGTCACCTGATGCTACATTACCGCCTGAGGACGTGAAAGCCGGTTCAACGACCCCATGCAGATTAGTCAACAAATCAGCTGTTAACCGAAACATCAAACATATCGAATTCCGCCAACCTGGTTCATAGTATCAATGAAAAAGATGCGAATGTTGGATCTGGGACGGCCAAGATATGTCAGAGGAACAAGACAAACTACTGGAAGACAAAATTGTTTTTCTAGTAGTAAACAGAGGGTGTGGCTCCACATTGGCAAGGTTGAGGTGGGTACCACCCCAGATATGATATTGGACCACCTTAAGGATCAGTTCCCGGAAAGAAAATTTTGTTGTAGAGGCTCTTCCAGTGAAGCCTGAAGCTACTAGCATATCTTTCAAAGTGGGCGAGGTGTCGTGATCTTGTTGAGGATCTGTACAGTGGTGACAAATTGGCCAAGTGGAATTACTGTTCGTGCGCTTTTCGTTTTTTTCCGAGATCGAGAGCGATGAAAGAAAGCAAATAGATGAAACTGGTTCATATTGTACTATTGCAAACATCAACGTACAATCACTGACAAATAAAGTTGACGATTTCATATTCTTCATAAATGACCGGAAAATAGACATAGCCTGTGTACAGAGCATTGGTTTTCGCAGGATTTGCTGAGTAGGCTTAATTTCGGAAATTTAAATGTGGCCAGCTCTTTTTGTCGCAATACATCAAGACATGGAGGTGCTGCAGTGTTTGTGAGTAAAAGAGATACAATGCGAGAGTTGCTTAACATAAAAAAGTATTCCGTGGAGAAAGAAATTGAGATAGCGGCTATTAGACTACCAGTACTAAAGGTTGTTTTAGTGGCATTGTATAGGCCCCATCAGGGGACTATTCAATATTTCTGTCGGCTCTTGAGTTTGTTCTGGACGAGTGTCTCAGGAGCCACGGCGATGATAGAGTTTTGTTAGTCGGTGATTTTAATATAGATTTCATCCGGACTTCAACAGAAAAAAACTAAATTGATTGAAAACGTTCAACATGTACGGTAAAAAATATGTTTTCACAGAGCCGTCGAGAGTGACAATACATTCGAGCACTTGCATAGATAATATGATTACGAATATATCAGAGAGCGACTGTAAACAGGAAACTTGTGAGCCTTGTTTGTCGGATCATAAGGCACAAATCCTGAGAATACCAACTGCAAAAATGAAGCCTGAAAATGAAAATACAAAATATAGAATCAGAAGGCAATTCACCAACAAAAATACCCAACGTTTCATAGAGGGAATCAGATCTATAAATTGGAGATTAATCTGGAATGAAAACGCTGGGGTGCAGTATAGTAATTTCCACGACACTCTTGCTGTCTTTTCAACTCATCCTTTCCTGAAAAAAAGGTTAAGGTTGGACAAAGAAAGAAGTACATCTGCCATAGAAATTTGAAGAATTTAAAGAGAAGAGTAGAAGCGGCACAAACTATTGCAGAAGTGCGTAAAGATGAGCCCAGTTATGCACTTTATAACACTCTGAAAACAACATTGAAAAAAGAAATACAAAAAACAGTGAAATCAAAGCACTCAAAAAGAATAATTAACGCAGAGAATAAATTTAAAGCAGTGTGGAATTTGATAAGTGAAGAAACAGGAAAACAGCGAAAATGTCAGGTAGTCTCACACACAAACCACAGCTGAAGAAGTAAATGACTATTTTATATCTGTTGGCGAGGACATACAGAGAGGGGTCCGACCATCTTTGGATAATTCCGGCATCTTGATGAAAAATCTCAGAAAAATGAATACCGTAAACTCTATGTATCTCAAGCCGACAACAGAGGAAGAAATAATGAAGATAACAAAAAAGTTAAAAAACAAACAAACGAGAGATTTCTACGGCATTTCAGTAGCGCTTCTCAAGCAAATTGGTTCCACACATGAAACAACCATTGTGTAAAATAATCAACGATTGCTTCGAACAAGAAACCTTTCCACAGGAATCAGAGTCGGCCCGTGTGATAACACCCATACCGAAAGGAGGGCCAACGGAGGAACTCTCGAACTATCGGCCCAATTTCTGTCCTGCCAGCATTCTCGAGGCTGTTCGAGCTGCTCCTGAAAGAACGATTGGTGTGTTTTCTTGAGAGCAATAAAACCTTGTCCATGAATCTCAGCATGGTTTCGAAGAGGTAAGTCAACTGTTTCGGCAATGTTGGATGTAATAGATACTATAATTGAAGCGTACAATAACAGTGAAGAAGTGGAGTTGGCGTCTATAGATTTGAGCAGGTTTTGACAGCGTTTGCCATAGAAGTCTACTCAACAAACTAGAGTTTTATGGAATAAGAGGAAAAGCTCTTGACATGTTCTCTTCGTTCCTAACACCTAACAAAGAGGTCTCAGGTGGTGAGGTGGAATGGCACAGTGTCTGGCCAGAAAGAGATCAAAGTGGGGGTGCCGCAGGGGGTCGATCCTGGGTCCGATACTTTTTATCGTCTTTACAAATGACCTACATGCCAACTTAGAAGCGGGACCAACTCTGCAGCTATGCAGATGACACTGCTTTCTTGAACCGGTCGCGAAGCAGAGAGACATGATAAGACAGAAAAGTTCAATATCGCTGGCGAGTGCTCAGCGTTGGTTTTCACCTCAAATGGTCTCTTGATGAACGAGAATAAAACCCAGCAGCTCTTGTTCACAACCAAAGAAAAAACGAGTGCTACCTTGAAATATTTGGGTATGACTTTTCACTCATCATTGAGTTGGAGTCAGTACACAAGCGAATTGTGTAATAAACTCTCGACCTCAATATACCTTATTAAAAGAATGAGAATGATATCCAACAGTGACACAGCCAAACTAGTGTATTACTCAATATTTCATTCAAGAATGATATACGGTATTATACTATGGGGACATAGCAGCGATGCACAAAAGGTACTGATCAAACAGAAGAAGGCCATAAGGGCTATATTTGGGATGCATCCGACGGAGAGTTGCCGGGATGTTTTTAAAAGAGAGGGTATACTCACCTGTACTTCGGTTTTTATTCTCACCGCCGTGGTTTATGTACACCGAAATCTCAAGAAGTATCGAACAAACGCCGACTTCCACGAGTACAACACCAGAACAAAACAATTACTTAGTGTTCCTTTTAATAGAATTGCAAAAGCACAGCAGGGAGCAAACCATATCTCACTCAAATTATATAATAAATTGCCCGAGAATCTGAAGAGTATGAATGACCTAAAATTCCGCAAAAGTGTAAAAGAACTATTACTGAGAAAGACGGTTTACAAACTTGAAGAGTTCTAAATGTATTGTTTTTTTTTTTGTTTATAATGGTGTGATGCATTTGTCCATTGTCCACATTGGCTTTGCCTTCTTGACTGTAATTTTATTTTTGACAAGCCGTGTAATTCTTGACGGCAACTATTTATCATGTACGAAATTTATCATATTTTAAGTCTTATATTTTATTCACTTTTTCGAAATGTACATGCATGAATAAATAAATAAATAAATAATTTTCATTCTTATCGAAATAAATTACTTTGAGTCCACTTGATAGTGAAAAAGTGCTAAATGCAGGCCATATGATAATGTGCAATAAAACTAGGGGCAATCTGGGTGTGATTCTCTTGATTGTTGCAAAAATGAACTAATATTCAGCAACCATCAAATCTATATTTGGAATTTCAACAAAATTCCAAGAACTGGCAATTTCAAACGATATATATTATACATATATGTATCAATTAATATTAATATTGAAAATAGCTTGATAGCATTGTCGTTCATTTAGCAACGGAAAAGGTGCACTAAATCGATAGATAAGTTGAATAATTTTATTTTTTTTTAACTGCAGCCTGAGACACAAGTGAGATGCAATAAATGAATAATACATTAAAATCTAGCGTAATGAATTCTTCAACATGATTAATCGATGATCACATCATGTTCTGCATTCATACGGTTTTCTGGAGAACGTGTTTTTTTTATTCAAAATTTATCACCCCATTTTCTTTTCATGGATTTTTTTCTCTTCCTAAACAGAAAAAAAATTAGTAACTTCTATTAAATGAATATATTGTTCATGCTGATGTTCATTTCATTACAATCATGCATGTTTTCATGTTCTGTTAGGTCTCGAACTAATCTCATCCTTCTCTTAGTTTAGTTTTCATCAAATATGGATAATCCTAATGTTTTCTGTTTTGTACATTTCATTGTTATGGAAAACAAAAAGAAAAACAGCAGAGACAAAACTAAACAATGAATTTTACCTTCACAATCAGTACAATTGTCAATATATTTTGTAGTAAGTACAACCTTGTACAGTACAGTGGCAATTTAAAATATGCTTGCAAATTCCAGACAATGCTTGATATGTGTATGTAATCTTGTCAACCTTCACACCATCATTTTTATAAGACATCATTTCCTCAATATGATGGGGTTGTCCTTGTAGAATTCCAATGTTTTGAAATAATTTTTTCTCAAATGGAATAAAATTATTGCATTGCAAACGCTTGCCCACCCTCTGCACAGCATCTATGAGGATGTAAATATTGGAAAATTTCCTATATTTTGAGGAAACTTTGGTAAACATCTTGCCAGATGATCTGAAGAGCATTCAAAATTGAATAGTGGCTCACCTCAATGTTTTACATAAAATACAACAAAAAACACAATATTACCTATACTTACACTAACAATATAATCCACAGGATCCACAATTAAGGAAACAAATTCGATTATTGATAGCCAATAAACATTACAACTAGAAAATCCCCATAAATACGAATAGAAAGCTAATGTAAACACAAAACAATACTCGTTTCGGTAAACAACTGATCGCCGAATGCAGCGCCACCATCGGTAATTATTTTGTCCAATGGCCTAATGCCCATATATTTAGGACTTTTTTCAGTCATCCCTTAGACCATGTTGATAAAATAAACAAAAACCTCGTAAATGTATGTACAAAGCAGAGTCAGTTAGAATTCTGTGGCTTCTAAAAATACCCCTACATGAATCACGAAAAGACATCCCAGAAATAATCCTTACAGCCCTCCTCTGCATCAAAAATACCCTCTGAGAATGGGTCTAGCTCCCCAAAAAACAATTCCATACTTGATTGGAAACAAGAAAAATTAATTTTTTTCATATGTTCAAAATGGCCAATACCTTTTCAATATACAAGAAGAATAGCAAAATTTACTTAACTTGGTGCATAATCAATAAATCTGCGCTGTCCGATTCAAATTTTCATTTCACTAATATAATTATTTCCAGTATGAAAGAAAATATATTTAGTTTTAGATTCATTCGATACTAGTTCATTCGTTGAGAACCATTCCTTCAAAACAGCTAATGTTCGGTTTGTCCTTTCAACTACTCCTTCAAAGTCTTTTCCCCCAATAATTATATTTGCATCATCCACGTCATTAATACATTTGATGTTTTCATTCCAGAAATTGTGGATATCATTCAAGTAGATTATGAAAAGTACGTAGAGATACCATCGATGTGCTAATTACGAAACAAACTCATCATTCAGCCACTTTCTTGATCATATTTTCACTGATTTCGAAAATATATGGTAGTGTTAATTGATACCAGAAACAGTTTTCCATAGATATTCAAGTAGGAGAATTAGATTAGAGGAAGGGCGTTAGGTCGTAAAAATGAAATACACCTCGACCTAAAGTTCTACTGTGCATCCCCACACTGTATACCAGGCAGGCAGAGATGTCTCAAAGCACTGAATTAATTTTCTTGGGCCTATATCCAACACTTGTTCCAGCTCTAAGAACCTCGGACCTCTAGCAATATATTCATTTTAGCAATATCTTTGTCGATTCGTAGAATGAGATAACCAAATACAAATATTACTCACAGATCACTGACATAGGCCTTTCCTTTATTTTCTATTCGGTTGCCAACAGTTTCCATCTTGTTGTTTGAAATCCTTCTATTTTCATTAACACAACGGATTAAATAACTTTATTTCATTACACATCACACCAGTTTTACAATAAACGCTTAGATCGTCGATCTCTTAGACCACACTTTAACACCAGATTTTGTTTTGGAATATTTCTAAACGATAGGTGGCAGTTTCTATTGCGGAAAACTCGAAGAAAATGGTTATTTCAGAATAAAAAATCATGAAATTAAGGAAAACTGGTTGCTGATATCAATCTATTTACACAGATTACAGATACTAGAATATATCTGTTATCTGTGATCTATTTATCTATGATATCAATGATGCAGACACAGTGTTGCCAGCAGCTTCTGATTTTTCGTACTAAATTTTGTTGAATTTCGTAATAGGTTAGGACTTGTTCGTAATAGATTTTTTTTTTGAAGTTTTCTGTACAATATGTGGTGTCCATCCAAACGGTTAACGGAAAACTAAACATAGATGTCGCTAAAGTTAAACATGTTTCTGTTGACATTTTCTTGAAATCGAAATTTCGAAAAGAAATAAAACTTTAATTGCATAGATTCAAGAAAAAAATATACAAACAAAAACAGAAATTGTAAAAATAATATCTAATTGAGAAAAACTTCTCATAAAATCGTTTATAATACTAGTGAAATTAGATAATAAAAATATTCTTAGAAAAAACGTAAACAAAAAACAAATGTCTATTATTTCAATAACAAAAACTACCTCGATTTTTTGTTCTCTGGCCAAAATAATAAAAACGTATTAAATTGCAAAGCGGCGTAATAGCGTAATGAATGAATTCTTTTGGTAATAGAATCTATTACAAACGTAATAGTGCTGGCAACGCTGTGCAGACATGACATTCCCTGACCACAGATAACAGATAAATATCTGTAATCTGTGTTCCCTGACAAATGACAACTAGTTTCGCCAATATAATTCGTGATTACTACCAACATTTTCGCTCAAAGAACCCTAACCCCGCTTACAATCATAGACATTTATCAATTTCTTTGCGGAACAGCTAGCAACCTGTTTTTTATGAGAATTTTCGTATGCCTAAATACTCGTGTTGCTTACAGTTCATTGAAATTAAGAATTTTATCCTGTGTACTCTGATTATGTTTCGTGTCGGCAATATAAGGAATGTTTCGATTAATGAATTGTAGGTGGCGCCACTTACAAATTATAACAGATTCCTAGGCTGAGTCACGGCCCACGGCCTACTAAATCTAGTTTTACGGTTTTCTTGTGCAATTCGCACTGTTTTCGATTTAATTTCGAATTTATTTCAATTCACAATTAAATGAAGAACTGAAGGGAGGAAAACAAAAACAGCATTTCGTTTATCTGCGAATAATTTCTTAATACTTTAGCGCAAATAATCCAGAAACTCAACACGGGGAGGTAGTTGTTGTATTGAGTTCCACGAGATTACAATCAGAATGAAAATTATTTTACTTTCTGAAGCGAATAAAATAGGAGAATGAATATAAAAAAAAAAAAGGATTATTTCGCTGTCGGAAACGATTACATTCTGACTGCTGATCTTTAAACTTGATATAAATCCTATAAAAGAGAAATTCAACAAGAATAAACCTAAGATAGGTTATATAAAACTAAAAATAAACTCTGAATAAATAAAAACAATTCTGATAACTAACGGCTAACATTCCTATCGGAATGGGCAGTTCTTGGGATTCTATCACTTACCATTTTAGAATAATTATCAAGAAAGTTATTATTCAAAATTTGTGAAAATTTGCTCAAGTTAATTTCGGAAGGCTGCTGACATAGTAAACATCTGTCGTGATAAACATCCCAAGTACGCTGGAAAAATATATCATAAATAAACACTCATCTCTACAATGATCTACTTCACCAAACTTCACTTCATATTCGGCAGTAAGAAGAGTGTTGAAATTTTTTAACAATCTATTGCACATTCAAATAAAAATTGTGAGGGACTCTTCAATGAACCGCCTGTTGAGTGAAGAAGAAAATCACTTACAGAGACGTCTTGATCCGGTAATTCCACTTGTAAATCTTCGATTTGAGTACTATCCTCGTACTTGTGCAGTGCCCGGTTGCAAAAGCAAATATAAATCTATTGACCATATTTGTTAGCCATCGGTTGCAGCTTTTTTAAGTGTTTCTGGGTTGGCGACATTGTAAGATTAATCATAATGACATTCATCGTAGTTGTCAATTGTCATTATTTATATACTTTTTTCAAAATTTGAATTTTGAAATGTTTCTAATCATCTATATTAAACGGACATTTTTCAAAATATTTCATCAATCTAGTTAGGTTTCTCCCTGTATATACTACAATCATTTAAAACAGATATCAATAATTTTTATTGATAGAACAAAAAAATACATTTTTTAATAAAATGGATACTAGAAGGCTGTAAGTAAATCTTGTGTTTATCAACATGTCCAAGAGTACAATATTAGGTTCATGTTTTTTCGATTTTAGCAACCACAATGTTGGAGGAGGCTGGAGCACTGTCAAGTCGTAGCTCTACCGAAGATTCCAAATTAAAATTTCATAGGTTCCCTAAAAATAAAATACTTGCTAAGAAATGGTAACCTTCTTTAGGAATGGAGCAAGATGCTCATTCATTAATTTCTAGAGGAAGGGAATATGCGGTTTACATTTCACATTCCAAAATGAAAAATGAAGAGAACTAACGTTCCTACATGATCCCTGAGGAAACCTATGATTTCTAGTAAGCACTAAATTTTCATTTACATCTGTCCACTCATTAACATTATTTTTATTAGCAGGTCAAACAGAAAGACATTTCGAAGATGATAATATAAATGTTTGTAATGGACGATGTGAATCTTTGAAAAAAATCATCTGAACGATAATATACCCATGAGTATCATAATTTTCATTTTATAGGATCCATTGATCATTTGTTATTAAGAATTATGAACTAGATGAGTTGAAGAAACAAGTCACCAAGGACATTATTAGTGAGTTTTACGCCCAACTTGTAAAACACTGCTTACAATTTATTTTTGCTCCTGGAATTCAACTTTTATTATATTCATACAAATCCTTGGAGCAAATAATCCTTGCTTATGCAGACTATAGGAACAATTTTTATTTTTGTAGGTTTGAGAATTCATGTTGAGATTGGAGTATTGGAGAAGTGAAAATATCCATTATACTGAAATCTACGATTCCCATCAGTACCATGGAAAGTTTGATGCCCAATTTCTTCAAAGCACCCCTTCTAGATAGGAGTATATAAGCAATATAGAAGTTTTCAATTTCAATAATTGTTTATAAGTAATTATATAAGTGTTCCATTTCAATAATTGTTTTCATTCCAAAATTCAAAATGTCCCCCACGAACATGCAAATAATTTCATTAATTCAAGTTTGGTCGTATTCCATCGTAACCACATTTATATTATCATCTTCGAAATGCTTTCGCTTTGACCTGCTAAAAAACATAATGTTAATGAGTGGATAGATGTAAATGAAAATTTAGAGCTTACTAGAAATCATAGGTTTTCTCAGGAATCATGTAGGAACGTTAGTTCTCTTCATTTCATTTTGGAATGTGAAAAGTAAACCGCATATTCTCTTCCTTTGGAAATTAATGAATGAGCATCTTGCTCCATTCCTAGAGAATGTTACAATTTCTTAGCAAGTATTTTATTTTTAGGGAACCTATGAAACTCAAACAAACCTATGAAATTTTAATTTGGAATATTCGGTAGAACTACGACTTGACAGTGCTCCAGCCTCCTCCAACATTGTGGTTGCTAAAATCGAAAAAACATGAACCAAATATTGTACTCTTGGACATTTTGAATATACGCAAGATATACTTACAGCCTTCTAGTATCCATTTTATTAAAAATTGTATGTATTTGTTTTATCAATAAAAAATTATTGATATCTGTTTTAAATGATTGTAGTATATACAGGGAGAAACCTAACTAGATTGATGAAATATTTTGAAAAACGTCCGTTTAATATAGATGATTAGAAATATTTCAAAATTCAAATTTTGAAAAAAGTAAATAAATAATGACAATTGACAACTACGATGAATGTCATTATGATTAATCTCACAATGTCGCCAACCCAAAAACACTTAAAAAAGCTGCAACCGATAGCTAACGAATATGGTCAATTAATGAGAAGTTGTCGGTATTTAGAAAATGGCTCAACGCAATTCATGGAGAAAGTAGTTTTAAAGTCAACGATGACAGTGTAGTTTGTATAAAACATTTTGTAGATTACCATATTTTGAGAAATAACCTTCCAGATATGAACACTAAAAGTCGAAAATTCAATCACAAACCCGATACAGATAGATGACGTTAATAATTGACACAATAAAGTTTATACTCAACTTGGCAACGAATATTAACATTTCGAATAAATTTTTTTTTCAGGTTTCCTAAAATGAAAAGCAGATGGATGGCTTTCATGTTATTTGAAGATGAAGAAGATTCCTTAAAATCATTGACTTATTCTAGTACAGATGTAATCAAAATTTGTGAACTGACAGAAAAGATAATGAAAAACGCAAAAGGCTGCAGGAAAAACTTGTTTAAAAGGAAACGTCACCCTTGTTTATAAATGTTATATAAACAAGGATGTCACCAAAAATGTACATATGGAACACCCGATATATGTTTTGTAAAATATTAGTTTTTAAATAGAAAGTTAAAGCATCTGACAAAAGTTTTGGTCCATGGAAAGTGTCAGACACTTTCTATTTTAAAACTAATATTTTACAAAACATATATCGGGTGTCCCAATAAGGTGTGTGGCCTATTAGATTATTATGAAAACTATTGATGGTGAAGATTTCAAATTTTGCGGATCGATATTTGGCCATGTGAGGAACATTTTTAAAATAATTCACATTTCCAGTGTTGCCGGATGTACGACAATTCGGCCGCAACTTTGTTATTTCAAAAGGGATATCCGGTATTTCTATTTTTTTATGATACTCCATAAAATATTAAATCCATTCACTCTTATTTTTTTCACTCTTATTTTTTCATACCCATCTTCAACGGTTTTTGAGATATTAATTATTTTTCGAAATTTCAGATCAAATTGGCGTGTTACGAAAATTACTCTAGTACGCTCAATATTTGAGATTTGAGTCAGATATTTAGCAAGTTATACAGGATGGACCAAAAAAATCATCATATGCCAAATTACAAAATCGTAAAAAAGTCTGTTGTTTCAAATTAGATACCTAGTATAATTTTCAATTTTTAGAATCAGTACAACACACTCTACAATTTTTCTATTCACTTCCCTATATACGTTTTTTAGATTTCAGATTGATTCAATAGGCGTTAATTTCTTTTGTATTGTTATTTTCTCTATGTTCCCCATAGATTGATATATCAATGAATCAGTTCAAAATAAACGATTTTTGCCTAACAGGTGTTTTGTTTCGAGGTTTTTTTCTATAAATAATGACTCAAGAAAGATACACACATGAAGCTTTAATGAATTTATTTGAAATTTTTGCCGAAAGAACTTTATTTCGTTCTCGTTATTTTGATCCAAATTGTAAAAAATTTCAACTCAATCTTGAATACTTTTTTCGATTCATTCGAGGTATTTGTGGATACATTTCATTGAATTTTCGGCATGTTCTCTCGACAACTTTGTCAAAGTCGCCAAAAATTTCAAATAAATTCATTAAAGCTTCATGTGCCTTTCTTGAGCCATATTTATAGAAAAAAACTCGAAACGAAACACCTTTTAGGCAATAATTATTTATTTTGACATTTATGAATTGAACTGATTCATAGATTTATGAATGACATGAAGAAAATAAGAATACAGAAGAAACTAAGGCTTATAATGAATCAATCTGAAATCTAATAAACTCATATAACAGTTGAGATAGGTATAGGGACGTGAATAGAAAAATTGAAGAGTGTGTTGTACTGATTCCGAAAATTGAAAAATGTACTATTGTAGTCTAATTTGAAAAAACAGACTTTTTCACGCTTTTTTTGTAATGGATGATGATTTTTTTATCCATCCTGTATAACCGACAACTATAATTCAACAGCAGTGACATAGATCAGATCAATTTCTAATTATTTGCTAAATTTCTGACTTAAATCTCAAATATTGAGCGAACTAGAGTCGTTTTCGTAATACGCCAATTTGATCTAAAATTTCGAAAAAGAATTAATAACTCAAAAACCGTTTAAGATAGGTATGAAAAAGTAAGCGTGAATAGATTTAATATTTTATGGAGTACCATAAAAAATAGAAATAGCGGATGTCCCATTCAAATAACAATGTTGTGGCTGAATTGTCGTTCATCCGGCAACACTGGAAATATGAAATTATTTTTAAAATGTTCCCTACATGGCCAAATATCGATCCGCAAAATTTGAAATCTTCACCATCAACAGTTTCAATAATAATCTAATAGGCCTTGGGACACCAATATATATGTTCTGGAAATGAGATTGATAATTTCCGCTATTTCAACTGCAATTTATTTAATAGAAATGTAGGTTTGGTGCTGAAATTGAACCTTGTGAAAGTGAAAGATTCATCAAAGTGTCAAAATTGCTACTATCATTATTCACAGAAACAGGAAACCTTCTGTCGAAGACCATATTTTCTAACGGTCTAACAATATTTCCTCATCTTGTATGAATTATAAAGTTGGTAAATTGAAAAATCTTTCCATACTGAATCGTATGCTGCAAATAAATCAACAAGTGCTGTCCCTGTTTTCAAGTTTTCATTAAACCCCGATTCAATGTATCCGATGAGACTAAGAACCTGATCAGAACATTTCCAATTATTCCTGAAACCTCCCTGACAACTTTGTTCATATTCTTCCACAGTTGATTCAATTCTCAATAGAATCAGTTTCTCTAAAATTCTGAAAGGAACACCCAATAAACTAATAAGACAGTCACTACTTGGATTAGCAGAATTTTTTCATGTTTTAAAATTGCTACTACTTTAGTTTAACAGAATTGGTGGGAAAGTTGGCAGAGTTCGATATATTAAAGAGCAATGAAAACCATACACTATTTATTTTTGTAAACTTCAACATTTAAGTTTTACATTTTGCAGTATCTTCAAATAAACAACATTTGAATGAAACGACTTCATATGACTTTTAAAGCGACATTTAAACTTTGAAGCAAAATCACACAAATTACACTTGTGTAGTTTTAAGTTTAAATGAATTGCATCTATGTGTCTTTTCAGATAATTTTTCTAATTAGTAGCAAAATCACACAAATGACAATTGTGTAGTTTTAAATTTAAATGAACTGTATCGATATGTATTTTGACATTGCATTTTTGATAAGAAGTATACTCACACAAATGAAACTTATGTTGTTTTATGTTTAAATGAACTGAATCTATGTGGTATTTCGAATGAGCTGAGACAATATGTTTTTTCAGATTTCCCTTAAAATTGCAAGAATACTCACATAAGTGACACTTGTTTAGTTTTGAATTTAAATGAACTGCATCTATGTGATAGTTCAGAATATTTTCTGATTAGCAGCAAAATCACATAGGTGACACATTTTTTCAATTTCGCACCTACAGAGTGGTGATTTGAACGCGAGTTATCCGATTTGCAATTTTCGAAATTCACTCATTCTAACCACTAGTCTGCCAAAGCAGGGAATTATTATACAATTCAAGTCATATATTAATTATACTTTTTGTGGTAGAGGACTTTATCTCAAGATCTCAAAGTGAGTGGAATTTCGGAAATTGCACCTCGGATAACTCGCGTTCGAATCCCCACACTGTAATTGCGAAATTGCAAAAGTATGGAGTGCACAAGTCAGAAAGAACAAGTTTGGCAAGAACCGGTCCTTCCCAGGACCAACAACACCCTGTAGAAGGCAGGCGAATGCTTGCCGAAACGTCGGTAACAACCAACCACATAGATAATGGAAACAGCCCAAATAACGTTTCAACAAATACACCATTATCAAGAATCACAAGAATAAAAGTAATTATAATTACAGAAAAAATGTTAAAATCAGTTTTACATTTTGTAGTAAATTCAAATGAACATCATCATCAGAGTTGATCTGAATTTGAATGAAAAGACTTCATATGTTTTCTAAGGCAAGATTTATATTTCGAAGCAAAATTACACAAATGGCACTTGTGTCTCTTCAGGCTCGAATGAACTGAGCCGATATGTGCTTTGAGATTTCTCTTGTCATTGCAAGCATAGTCACATAAGTGACACTTGTTTGGTTTTAAATTCAAATGAACTGAATCGATATGTGCTTTGAGACCGTCCTTTCTATTTGAAGCATATTCACAAAGGTGACACTTGTGTTGTTTTATGTTTAAATGAACAGCATCTATGTGGTTTTTCAGATATATCTTCTGATTAGTAGCAAAATTACACAAATGACACTTATGCTGCTTCAGGTTGAAATGAACTGAATCGATATGTGCTTCGAGATGATTTTTTATATTTGAAGCATATTCACACAAATGACACTTGTGTCGTTTTATGTTTAAATGAACAACATCTATGTGGTTTTTCAGATATCTCTTCTCATTAGCAGCAAAATCACATAGGTGGCACTTGTGTTGTTTTAAGTTTAATGAACGGCATCTATGTGGTTTTTTCAGACATATCTTGCGATTAGCAGCAAAATCACAAAGGTGACACTTGTGTAGTTTGTAGTTTAAATGAACTGCATCTATGTGGTATTTCAGACGTATCTTCTGATTAGCAGCAAAATCACATAGGTGGCACTTATGCTGCTTCAGGTTGAAATGAACTGAATCGATATGTGCTTTGAGATAATTTTTTATATTTGAAGCATATTCACACAAATGACACTTGTGTCGTTTTATGTTCAAATGAACTGAATCTATGTGGTTTTTCAGATCTGTCTTCTTATTAGCAGCAAAATCACATAGGTGACAATTGTATCGCTTAATGTTCAAATGAACTGCATTTATGTGGTTTTTCAGATGTATCTTCTGATTAGCAGCATGATCACATAAGTGACACTTGTGTTCCCTCAAATTTAAATGAACTGAATTTATGTGTGTTTTCAGATGAATCTTCTGTTTTGATGCAAAATCACACAATGTGACATTCATATCTCTTCGAATTCAAATGAATAGTGTTAACATGTTTTTCGAGGTTGTATTTGTTCTCAAAGGAAAACTGGCAAACATCGCACCTATGTTGTTGTGAATTTACTTCATTTGTTATAGGAATTTCGTCCACAATAGAAAAAGAACAATTTTTCTCATCAATTTCATTGAGGCCACTGCGGTTATCTTCAACTTTCAATATGAAATCAGCTCTGTCGTAAACTCGATTCCCATCGATGAATTGTTCAGCAATTTCGACATCTTCTTCTTTGACCATTTCGGTTTCACAATTTTTTTCATCGCTAGAAACTTCAGCCCTGTAACAAATTTCCTTAAATTTTATTTTCATTTATTTATTTATTCCTGACTCTTAAACAGCAATATGCTGGTATCAGAGCCTAAATCCACATTAATATTTTTTATAAACAACAATAATCTATATCATCCTTGAAAAAAAAATCACTAATTCCTAATATTTAAAATGGTGGTTACGTGTAAGAGGTGTTTAAAATCTGTCAGTCGTTATGATGATTCTATATCATGTAGCAAGAATAGCTTTCACATTTTTCATATACAATGTGAGAATATAACTGTGGATAATTATGAACAGCTGAAAAAATCCGGAAATTTCAACGATTGGGTTTGACATGAATGTTGTGATGAACATTGTAGTTATGATCTTTGTTCACTTTGCATAAAGTAGTTTGTGTCCTTAATAAATTAATCTTTATCTTATAACTATAACTCGTTTTCACGATGAATGTTGATAAGACCTATGAATACGAATTCAGGTGACTTTCGACAGGTTTTTAGGTCAATTTTGAATTCACAAAACCAACGTTTCAGAAGAAAGACTGACTAGTTTCGATTTTATTTCAAAATCTTCATCAGGGCTCTGAAATGGAACACAACTACATAATCTCAGATATTCGAAAATTACAATAATTAAAAACTTATAACATATTTTGACATCAGAACCACAAAAGATGTAGATGTAAGTTGATAATTCTAGGTCCGTTTGTTTTACATACCCCATCATGGTACCAACTTTGCTGGGACCTTCCATTGAGAGGACGTCGAGACTGATAAATGACAAGAATCTTAATATTTTAGGTGTCTCTTTGGCACACTTCAAGAGGCAGATAGAAGCTCTATAGTTCCGTGGATATTTTTTATTTGTGCGGGTATTGTATGTTTGTTCGTTAAATTGTGAATTATGATTAAGGTTGGATATTTTGTGTGAAACATGGTCTTTTGTAATGGGGTTGATCCCGTATAAATGAATAAATATTTTGTCGATTCGTAGTTTATATAACCAAATAAAAATATTACTCACTGATCACTGACATAGGCCTTTCCTTCATTTTCAATCAGGTTTTCAACAGTTTCCATTATTTTGTTTGATGTTTGTTTCTTCTACTTTCGCAAACACAACGGATTAAATGTTTAATAACTTTATTTCATTACACGTCACACCAGATTTACAATAAACGCTTAGATCATCGCTCTCTTACACTCTAGTTATCTGTGCCTCACTTTTAGACCAGTATCTGTTTTAGAATATTTCTGAAATGTAGTTTTATACGATAGGTGTCAGTTTCTATTACCGAAAACTTCTAGCTGAGGAAATTGTTATTTCAGACAAAAAAATCATAAAACTACTGAAAACTGGATGCTCATGTATTGACATGAGCATCCAGTTTTCAGTAGTTTTATGATTTTTTTTGTCTGAAATAACAATTGGGAGATATGACATAAATTGACAAATGACAACTAAGTTCGCCAACATAATTCGTGATTACTACAACATTTTCGCTCAAAGAACCCTACGCCCCTTATAATCATAGGCGTAGAATTTAAGATCGCAGCGCCAAGATGGCAAGTAGTAAAACCATAAATATTGACATTGAAGTTTTCCGTTTTATGTGCATATTCGCGTTGATAAAATTTGAATTTACATACAATATGAAAACTTTTTTGACTTCTATAGTGAAGGAGTGTGTTACTGTGTACATATTATCACTTTTTGTGAAGGCAAAGGCGGAAGGAATTATCAGTTGTTTCATACTGTGTGAATATTTCTATCAAATTCAGTTGAGTACCTGAGGCAATATTGAAATGTATCTACAATCTACATGCTATGTTGATAAAGTAAGTTAACAAAGTTGCCGAATTTCTCATTGAACAAGCCTTGGAATAGCAGTGGTAGTATACAACGAGTATAACTTAACGAGTAAATGGATAAGTATGAGAATATAATTACCCGAAATGTACAGAGAATATCAAGCACCAGGAGTCATTATTACTGAAGAGTTGGAGGATTGGAGATCGAAAATGAAATAGAGGGACAGTTCAGAGAAATGCTAAGACTTGAGAGGCTTGGTGAAGAGAACTGGGTGTACGGCATAAGGCTGTTTCTTGATGATATGTACTGTACAGGGTGGGCATATTTCGATGTTTTAGCTCTACAACTTTTGAACCAGAGGAGATAGACAAAATCTCATACCCCATTCCCGATTTCTTTTTCGGAGAAATGAACAAGAGAAGTATTCATTTTTGGCTACATTCTTTTGTTTTCGAGTTATAAGCGAAAATTGGAAAAATGGTGATATCGGAAAAATTTTTATATCTCCGCTAGTACTGATGATAGAGCTCTGAAATTGAAACATTCTACAGGCACTTTTTTACGTAGAATCCACTGGCATGCTCGTCTTTTTTGCAGCATTTTTAATTACGAAGGTATGATCCAAAGTTATGTTTTTCTGAATAGATTTCTGTGCCATTTTCTGAAAGCTTAATTTCTTCTGTTTTCAAAAATATTATCATCGTATGGTTTGTATCGATATGAGTATAGAAATTGATCAAAAACCTATTTTCATGTGAGTCTCAATACTTTCTATGGTTTCATTGTCGATAATCACAGAAAAATTCAGTATCGTATAATTACCAAACTTTCTTTCTGGTAGTCTTTTCATTTCTATGCTCTTGTTGTAGGAAGTTCCATTTTTCTGTACTCATCAACAGTTGAAACCATAGAAAGTATTGAGACTCACATGAAAATAGGTTTCTCACCAATTTCCATACTCATATTGATACAAACCTTACGATGTTATATATTTTTGAAATCAGAGAAAATTAAGCTTTCAGAAAGTGGTACAGAAATATAGTGTTTCCATTTAAAAAAACATAACTTTGGGTCATAGCTTCGCAATTAAAAATGTTGCAAAAAAGACGAGCATGCCCCTGGATTCCACGTAAAAAAGTGTTTTATTTTCAGAGCTCTATTATCAGTTTTAGCCGAGATATACATTTTTTCCGATATCGCCATTTTTCCAATTTTCGCTTATAACTCGAAAACAAAAGAAGTTAGCCAAAAATGTATACAACTCTTGTTAGTTTCTCCGAAGAAGAGATCGAGAATGGGGTATCAGATTTTGTCTATCTACTCTGGTTCAAAAGTTGTAGTGCTAAAACATCGAAATATGCCCACCCTGTACATTGCATATTGTTAAGCTCAAAATACATAGACTATTAATATAATTATTATTAGTAGTCTGTGCCAAAATACATACATACATCTACATGCTATTTCATATTTCTCCTGATGATGATGTGAAATGATAAAAATGGAATTTCAACGATACTCTTACAAAAGAGTGGCAAAGAAATACTTATTTCAAAAGATGTTTCATGTTATTTGTAAGAGGAGTAAACATCAGTTGAAATGTTTTTTATCTACCTGAATTGTTGATTCTACATTACCCTGCAAAGTAATGATAATGATAAGTCCTCATGCCCTACAGGAAAAAACCCAAGAAATTAAACTGAAATGAACAGCAAAAACTATTAAAAAATTAGTAAAACGAATACAAGTTAATTGAATATTTTCTAGGAATACTACAGAAAATCATATATTATTTTGATATCCAATTTAATTCATTTAGGTAATTTCTTATTTTTTACAAAAGTCTTGACAACGCAATACATACGATTAGTTAGGTATTGTAACAATAATACACATCAGCTTTGGCTTGACGAATGAATTATCAAATATAATTGAGGACCTCATATTATGATTCTGGGAGGTAAATTAGTCTCCTCAAGAAACTTCCTTTGTTTGGAACTGAAATCTGTAAACGATTAGAATATCCCTAAGAATCTACACTGAAATTTCTTGTGATCCGTGATTACCTCGATAAAAAAATCGTTATCCATATAATGCAGGGATCATACTTTTATATTTCTAGTAAATGGTTTTCCCAATTTGTGTTTAAGTTGCCTAGCTTTTTGTTGATCCATTCAACACATTACTCCCCAATTTCACCTTTTACCCAAACACGATATTTATCACCAGATTGAGGAGCATGGAAATTGATATTTAATCTTTCTTTTTCTCAGGAAGAACACTGAAGAACTGGACGTTTGGGATTCGAACGATTCATACTTTCTAAAATGACTTCAAAACACAAATATTCACATTAATCGCACAAATACAAGAACTATGTCAACATTTGTAGTTACTGAGATTGTCACCAGGGGGCGTAGCGCTTATTTTCCATCGCTTATAGACATTTTTTAATCTCTTTGCGGAACAGCCCGCAACCTGTTCTTATAAAGAATTTACGTAGCCCTGAATACTCGTTTTGCTCACAACAGTTAATAGAAAGTAAGAAATTTTTTGTGTGTGGTCTGATTAGATTTTGTTTCGCCAAACTTGAGAATATGAGGAATGTTTCGATTAATCAATTGTAGGTGGCGCAACTCACCAATTATGACAGATTCTTGGTATTTCCAATGAAACCTGTTTCTCAAGTCCTTCAATTATTATTTTCAACCTTTGATACCATTATTTTTTATCAAACATACATTTAAACTAGTTATAGTTTAGTCACCGTTTAGATTGTTACCGTAAATTTATTTTAAATACTGGCAATACATTAATGAATACAGATGCTCACGCAGAGGGGAGCCATAGGGCTGCTCGGTTAAAATTCCGCTTGATCATATTTATTATTATTCATTAGCAGCAGAGTCGGTAAAATCAATCTGTTGTTGTCTGGTTACAAGCCGTTCTCAAATTCAAATATTAACACAGAAATACAGTTATGTTGATACAAATTTCACTGTTCTGACCGTTCAAGAATTCGCTGGCTGATCATTTCAGGATCAGTGATCAGATTTGCAGCTGCTCTTTCCACTGAACGCAGCCATTCTTGGAATCTCCGATCTTGTTTCTGAAGAACTTCTATATAAATTTTCATAATGAACACATATAGGGAAGAGGAGAATACGCAATTAAAACCACACCTATTTATTTTTGAAACATCAACATTTAATGGAAAACTATAAATCTTTGCTTTTAAATTTGTGTCGCAAAAGTGAAGGACCGGTTCTTGCCAAACTTGTTCTGTCTGACTTGTGGGCTCCATATTTTTTCAATTTTGCAATTACAGTGTGGGGATTCGAACGCGAGTTATCCGATTTGAAATTTCTGAAATTCTAACTCACTCTAACCACTAGTCTGCCGAAGCAGGGAATTATTATACAATTTATAGTTATATATTGATTATACTTTTTGTGGTAGAGGTTACCCTGACTTTATCTCAAGATCTCAGAGTGGAATTTCGGAAATTGCAAATCGGATAACTCGCGTTCGAATCCCCACACTGTAATTGCAAAATTGAAAAAGTATGGAGCGCACAAGTACAGTCAGAACAAGTTTGGCAAGAACCGGTCCTTCCCAGTACCAACAACACCCTGTAGAAGGCAGGCGAATGCTTGCCGAAACGTCGGTAACAGTCCAAATAATGTTTCACCAAATACATCATTATCAAGAATCACAAAAATAAAAGTGAAATTAATTACAATTACAGAAAAAATGAGAATGTTGTATGTGAATTTTAAAATCAGTTTTACATTTTGTAGTAAATCCAAATGAACATCATCAGATTTGATCTGAATTTGAATGAAACGACTTCATATGACTTTTGAGGCTATCTTTATAATTCGAAGCAAAATTACATAAATGGCATTTGTGTCTCTTCAGGTTCAAATGAACTGAGACGATGTTGATTTTTGAGATTGTCCTTTCTATTTGAAGCATATTCACAAAAATGACACTTGTGTCGTTTAATGTTCAAATGAACTGCATCTATGTGGTTTTTCAGATGTGTTTTATAATTAGCAGCAAAATCACACAAATGACACTTGTGTTGTTTTATGTTCAAATGAACTGAATCGATATGTGTCTTTTGAGATGATTTTTTATATTTGAAGCATATTCACACAAATGACACTTGTGTCGTTTTATGTTCAAATGAACTGTATCTATGTGGTTTTGCAGAGATATCTTTTGATTAGCAGCAAAATCACATAAGTAACACTTGTGCTGTCTCAAATTTAAATGAACTGAATTTATGTGGTTTTTCAGATGTATCTTCTGATTAGCAGTAAATCACATAAGTGACACTTGTGCTGTCTCAAATTTGAATGAACTGAATTTATGTGGTTTTTCAGATGTATCTTCTGATTAGCAGCAAAATCACATAAGTGACACTTGTGCTGTCTCATATTTAAATGAACTGAATGTATGTGGTTTTCCAGATATACCTTCCGATTAGAGGGCGAAATCACACAAGTGACACTTGTGTTCTTTTAAGTTTAAATGAACTGAATCTATATGTGCTTTTAAATACTTCTTCTGTTTTGTTACAAAACTACATAAGTTACATTCATGTCTCTTCGAATTCGAATGAACGAAGTTAATATGTTTTTCGAGATTGTATTTGTTCTCAAAGGAAAACTGACAAACATCGCACCTATGTTGCTGTAGATTTACTTCATTTGTTGTAGGATTTTCGTCTGCGATAGAGAAAGAACCATTTTTCTCATCGATTTCATTGAGGCCACTGCGGTTATCTTCAACTTTTGATATGAATTCGTCTCTGTCATAAACTTGATCCCATCAATGAATTGTTTCAGCAATATCGACATCTTCTTCTTTGACCATGGCCGTTTCACAACTTCCCTCATCCCTGGAAACTGGAGCCCTGCAACAAAGTTCTTTAAATACTTCCGATATGCTGAAGAATCAACAAACGTAAGCCATCATTCAACTACTTGTCTTGATCACCTTTTCAATGATTTTTGAAAAAGGTACGCAAGTAGCATCATTTGATACCAGAAAAAGTTTTCATAGAAATTAAATAAAGTAGGAGTGTAGACTGTGTCCAACATGGATATATTATTGGATATACTATAGGCGATGGAAAATATGCGCTACGCCCCCCGTGGCAATCTAAGTAACTACAAATGTTGACATAGTTTTTGTTCTCCTGCTTTGTATTTGTGCAATTAATGTGAATATTGTGTTTTGAAGTCATTTTATAAAGTATGAATCGTTCGAATCCCTATTGTTCAGTTCTTCAGGGTTCTTCCTGAGAAAAAAAAAGATTGAATATCAATTTCCATGCTTTCCCTCAAGCTGGTGATAAATATCGTGTTTGAGTAGAAGGTGAAATTGGGAAATAATCTGTTGATGGATCGACGAAAAGCTTGGCAACTTGAACACAAAATGGGTAAACAATTCACTAGAAATATAAAAGTACGTTTCCTGCATTATATGGATGACGATTTTTTTTATCAAGGTAAGCACCGATACACAAGAAATTTCAGGTTAGATTTATAGGGATATTCTAATCGTTTACAGATTTTAGTTCCAACAAAGGAAGTTTCTTGAGAAGACTAATTTACCTTCCTGAATTATAATAGGAAGGGTCCTCAATTATATTTGATAATTCATTCGTCAAGCCATAGCTGATGTGTATTATTGTTACAATACCTAACTAATCCTACGTATAACGTTGTCAAGACTTTTGTAAAAAAATAAGCAATTACTTAAATAAATTAAATTGGATATCAAAAATGATTTTCTGTAGTATTCCTAGAAAATATTCAATACACTAGAATTCATTCAACTAATGTTTAAATAGTTTTTGCTGTTCATTTTAGTATAATTTCTTGTGTTTTTTCCTGTAGGGTATGAGGGCTTATTTTTATCATAACTTTGTTGGGACTGTTGAATTGCAGGGTAATGTAGAATCAACAATTCAGGTAGGTAAAAACATTTCAACTGATGTTTATTAGTCTTAGAAATAACATGAAACATCTTTTGAAATAAGTATTTCTTTGCCACTTCTGAACATTTTTTGTAAGAGTATCGTTGAAATTCCATTTTCATCATTTCTCATCATGATCAGAAGAAACATAAAATATGAAATAGCATGTAAATACATTTCAATACTGTCTTAGGTACCCAACTGAATTTGACAGAAATATTTTTACTGTATTGGAACAAATGATAATTCCTTCCGCCTTGCCTTCACAAAAAAAAAAAAAATATATGTAAACAGTAACACACTCCTTCACTATAGAAGTCAAAAAAGTTTTCATATTGAATGTAAATTCAAATTTATCATCGCGAATATGCACATAAACAATACAAAGGAAAATTACAATGTCAATATTTATGGTTCTACTACTTGCCACCTTGGCGCTGCGATCTTAAATTCCATCGCCTATACTTTGAATCATAAATGTATAACCAGTTTTTCACATTAAAAAGGAAGCAAAGTTTGTCAGTTTTAGTCCCAACTCATTTCCTTCCATCCTTTGTTTGGCCCTCACCGATCACTTTGAGGTGTCTACACCTGGAGAGTCTTTGGACAAATACACTGCGCAAAAAAATTAATGCACATTCTGAAAATCTCAATTTTAATGAAAGTTAACTCTACGTTGACTTTATAACTTATTTTTTATGTTCTCTCGGAAAGGTTTTGAACGAAACAAGACACATTAAATGGAAGAAAAATTCAGGATTCCACAGAATCTTATGTGAAAGAAGAGAAATGAACAATTTTCAAAATTACTGAAATGCTGATAAGTGATTTAATACTTGGTATTTCTACCCCTTGCGTTAATAACAACTCGGCAACGACGCTTCATACTCAAAATGAGTGATCTTAAAATGTTCTGATCTAATCCTTCCCAGATTTCTCCGAGTAGAATTCCTAAGTCATTAAGAGTAGCTGGATGATTTTCTGAACTTTCAGCTTTTATTGATGTTGTCCCAAACCTGCTCAATCGGATTGAGATCTGGACTTCTTGCTGGCCATTCATTCAAGAGACTTCAACCTCTTTCAAGGTACTACTCATGACGGATGCGCGCACGATGGGGTCTGGCATTGTCGTCCATAAAAATGAAATTTTCACCAATGTATGGGGCAAATGGCACAAACATGCTCTTCAAGTATGTTCCTTACATACTTATCAGCATTCATAGCTCCATTATCAACGACCACTAGGTCTGTGTGAGCAGTCAAATATATTTCACCCTATACCATAATCGATCCTCCCCCGAAACCAGAAGTATTCAGGAAATTGCACTGAGCATATCTTCCATGTGGACGTCTGTATACAAGGGAACGTCGATCACAATGGTAGAGGCAGAATCTAGACTCATCTGTGAAGAGAACTCTTTCCCGATCGGCCTCTTCCAATGGATATGCTCTCTCGCAAAATCCAAACGCGCCCTTGGATGACTGGGGTAAGAGCTGGGCCTCTTGCTGCGACACACTTGTATGGGAAACTCCAAACCTTTCTGCAATTCTTGTGTATGTCCACCCTTCTTCTCGCAAAACTACCGCTTGGGCACATTCCTTTTGGGTCAAATTGCGTGTTTCGCGTTGCATAGCGATCGAGTGTAGAAAATCAAACGGAAGAAATACTATTGATCACTAGAATTGATCGAGAACAACTGATTTTAGAATAGAGCCAATACATTCAAAAATCTGTAAATATCATCTTTTTTTATTCCTGCTGGAAAAAAACATCTGTATTGAAGAAAAACGTTGAAAGTGTGATAACATATGCATGCATATTCTGATAAAAAATGATTATCATTAAGAACACCTTCAGTTGTAGAATAATTTGAGATTTCCATAATGTGCGTTAATTCTTTTGCGTAGTGTATAACACCAAAAAGTTAGTGTGGTTTCTTTGTGTAAGGTTGATACCACTCATTGTTGCATTGAGAGAAACCGTCTTTCACTTGGTAAAAGGAAATACTAATGCCTTTTTGGTATCTTATTATATAATCCTTATTTCTAACCTCAAATAACCTAACCCTCAATAAATAATAATAACCTCAAATAAATAATAATAACCTCAAATAAATAAAAAAAAAAAAAAAAAAATCAGTACAGGCATACTGGTTACAAGGCCTGAGATCATCTTAAAATGCTACAACTTAATTAACTAGTTTCTTTACAAAATATCCATCAAGCTAAAAAGGTTTAATGAGCTTATGGATGTATTAAGGTTACGACACATCATCTCCAGATTATTAAAGAAAGTCAGTAACAGGAACAGAGTTAAAAGACATAATTCTTCTGTATAACGAGGAACTTTAGGAATTATTAGTTTTTCGGTTGTTCTGAGTTGATTTTCTGATCTGATTAATGAAAAGTTATGTAGTAACAATTATTCCGACCAAAAAATTTTGAAACTTCTAAAAATCGTAAGGTACATGAACGAGACCTGGACCAAAAATAGTACTCACCGATCACTGACATAGGCTTTGTTTCCTTCACTTTCAATTTGGTTTTTAACAGCTTCCATTGTGTTCTTTGATGATACTCTATTTCATAAACTCAATTGATTGAATAACATCATATTATCACAATAGATTTACACTCGAAGACGGGATCGTGTATTTTTTACGCCACACTTAAAACTTATTTGAATAATAGGGTTGAATCCACAGAACATCAAAATAAATAATAGGGTTAAATCATAGAAATACAACATGTCTATCACAGAACACAAATTTATGACGCATGACAACTAGTTCACCAACATGTGATTTTTACAGACATTTTTAAAAGTTCGGCTAGTGAAACATTCATATAAATATTTATATAAATTGAATAATATTATGCATTCACTCGTAAAATATTCAGAAAAAATAGAATGGTGTCACCACTGATTAGACTTTGTTTGGACAGTATCGGGAATATGGGCGATAGTTCGTTTCATCAATTGTAGGTGTCTCTATTCACGAATTATGACAGATTTTTGATAATAATAATAATAATAATAATAATAAATTTTTATAATCCTGAGAGACATTTTACAACGTATAGGACAAGTCAGATTAATTTATATAAGTGAATACAACAAAATTCAAATATAAACGAAATTAATACATCTAAAATTGCATCAATCAAGTACTCTCAAACACTATAATAACATCTTCTCAACATCAATGCCTTAATCTCTTTGCGGAAATTCTGCCTATTCAGACTTTTGAACGAAACCTGAGTTTGTTGAATAAAGTGATGCACTGAAATAAGGTAGATGTCTCGAATTTGCTAGTATTATGCTTTGGAACAGAAAGAACTTCATTGTTTCTCGTACAATAATTATGGAAACTTGAAAGTTTGACATAAGTTGTTACATTGTCTTTTGTATGTAAGAGACATCTATATATATATATATATATATATTTATATATATATATATATATATATAATATATATATATATATATATACAGGATCTCCCGTAAAGACCACGTCAAACGAAAACGGAATGTAGTTCAGAATGTGCTCTATCTGATGTGAAAAAATTGTTCATATGAAAGTCTCACAGCTTTCGAGATATTTGATGTTTTATGAAAATGTTGAATTTTTTACACTTACAATGCTTTCTCTCTTGCGGAAGCTACAATTGAATTGTCGAATGATTACTTCAATTCATGCAATGGAAAATAGCACAAAATATTATACAGGGATTCTGAAAAAAAAATTTTAAATTAATATTTTGAAGGAAGTGTTTTTTGTACTGAATTCTATCTGACGTTGTGTAAAAAAAAGACACTAGACCTTTTCTGCATATTACGTTGAAAAGTTGCCTATGTTATGTGAGGATTCCGAAAAGGTATAATACAGGTGATAACCTTCTTCAGAAAGAAAGATATTCGAATGTTTATCGAAAATGGAGGCATTTCTGTGAAAAACTGATTTTTTTCATCTTTTCCATAAATACTTTCATTTTGTACTTTCTGCTGAAAATAATCAATCAACAAATCAATGAAATGTTATTAAGATGCCAATTCACTGACTGAGTTTTTTATTTCTTTTTCTTTGCCTAAAGAACTCTCGAACATCGATATGATGTGGTGCGATTCAATGATTCAAACTCAAGGTACTTAAGGTATCTATGGAAACGTTCATTTTCATCTAGTGGAAGTTAATGCGTTTCAGTTTACTGGGTAAAATGTCTACAGAAAATGTTTCGTATACTGCAAGAGAATACGCCGACATGCACCTTATTTATGGAGAAGTACGTCTTAATTCGAGAGCAGCATCGAGGCTTTATTCAGAGCGGTACCCCTATCGCCGACATCCCAATTACGAAGTTTTTATCCGGACCCATAATGCAATTGTCGAAGGAAGAGTTCCTGGGAATCGCAAAAGTAGTGGCCGGCCTTCGTTCGTGGAGGATGACACCATTTCGAATGAAGTCGAAAATAATCCTTCAGTATCAACCAGAATGAAAGAGCTCATGACAGGCATATCAAAATCAAGTGCCCATAGAATCCTAAAGAAACATAAATATTACCACTACCATATTCAGAGAGTTTAACACCTACTACCAAGCCCTAGTAGAATTTTGTCAACAAATGATGCTGAAACATACAGCAAATCCCGTTTTTTTCAATAATATCCTTTGGACTGATGAGTCTTCCTGTACTCAAAGCGGCTATATCAATTGGCATAATCTTCATAGTTGGAACATCGAGAATCCGCACAATATAAGGCAAGATAGATCCCAATATCGATTTACGGTGAATTTATGGACTGGAATATACGATGGAGAAATATTCGGTCCGACAGAATTGCCGGCACCAATTATTTGAATTTTCTAAGGGACAGTGTACCCTTACTCTTAGAAGATATAAAACTGGAAATGCGACGTATTCTATGGTTTCAACACGACGGGTGCCCAGCACACTACAGTCGGAAGGGGCGGTGACATTTTGTGGCCCCCCCGTTCACCAGACTCAAATCCTTTGGATTTTTTTATTGGGGTTTTTTAAAAAACGAAAGCTACACAACTAAGGGACCGCATTCGTATTTCAGCATCCAAAATAGCGGGGAGAAGTTTGAATGGTTTGAAAAGGTCATTTCTCAATAGATGCAGGGCATGTATTAGCGAAGGGGGGTGTCATTTTGAGCATTTGCTCTAATACGAATCCTGAATTTTTATTATTGATATTTTTAAAGTTTCTTCACAATAGATTTGTTGATGTTGAAGGTCCTGTGCGTTATTATATTATATCATTGCAATTAATGAATAATTTCACTTAATAAGTAATTTAAAGACTAACTGACATTTTTTAAGAGAATTTTTCAATATGTCACAGCAGAATCTGCAAAATGAAAGAATTTGTGGAAAAGGTGAAAAAATCAGTTTTTCACAGAAATGCTCCATTTTTGGTAAACATTCAAATATCTTTTTTCGAGAAGGAGGTTATCACCTGTTTTTTATCTTTTCGGAATCCTCACAAAATGGGCAACTTTTCAACGTAATATGATGAAAAGGTCTAGCGTCTTTTTTTGATACCACGTCAGATAGAATTCAGTACAAAAAACTTCCTTCAGTTCTGAAGGAATTTTAATTTTTTTTTCAGATTCCTGTATAATATCTGTATAATATTTTGTGCTATTTTTCATTGCATGAATTGAAGTTATCATTCAACAATATTTACGGAAAGAAAACTGATTAGAAAAGTATTTAATTGTAGCTTCCGCAAGAGAGAAAGCATTTTAAGTAAAGAAATTCAACATTTTCATTAAACATCAAATATCTCGAAAACTGTGAGACCTTCATATGAACGAACGATTTTTTCACATCAGGTAGAGCATATTCTGATCTACTTTCCGTTTTCGTTTGACGTGGTCTTTACGGGACACCCTGTATGTTCTGTTAATTATTTTTTCAAAAGCATTAAAAATTATTACAAATTATTTTTTTCTGCATTCCTGAGAATTTTTTTCGTTGTCTTTACTGATACTCACATTGAGAACTTCAAACCAATTGTTGCTCTAGCATCACAGATAATAATTCAAGAACTTAACTCGTCTGAACTAAAAGAAAATATTTACTGGATAACAGAGATTTCCGAAATTTTCACTTGATTGCTAATTATTTTCCAGTAAAAAACACATTCGGAATGAGATTGAAAATTGAAGACAAAATCGTTTTTCTTGGATATCTCGAAAAATATTCCTTTTGGGATAAAAGTCTTGGACGTAAGCTCCTATTATTATTTGAAAAAAAAAACGATTTTTTGATGTTTTGTCACTTCTAACTTTGACAAAGATTTTGTGATTTCCTGTATCACATTCTGAAAATCACGCTTTCGGAAAAGAAGCATCAGCCTTTCTTCTCGGAGATTCTCAATGAAAAAACCTCGAAGTTGTCTGTATTTCAACAGAGTTCAATTTTAAGATTTTCTCGTATTTGATCGTTTAATGAGAATTTTTTCGGGAAAATTGAAACTTTTGGAATCAAAAAGACTCGGAATTCAATGGAGAATCTATTTATGCAATAAAAGTCCTAGAACCTTCAAAAATTTTACGA
The DNA here is from genome assembly GCA_038502775.1 of Hippodamia convergens. Classification (NCBI taxonomy): domain Eukaryota; kingdom Metazoa; phylum Arthropoda; class Insecta; order Coleoptera; family Coccinellidae; genus Hippodamia; species Hippodamia convergens. Next base: position 9,394,900 of record CM076612.1, on the reverse strand, counting down.
GAAGTCGTGTTTCTACTTGAAGCTCATCTTTAGAATTTCAATCCTGAATCTTGTGTCTTTCTAAAAATATTCTATAGATCCATAATCGTGAATAATCCTGTATACAATTCAATAATAATATAGACAATTCAAAATACATATTTCGAACAAATAAGATTTATATATTTGAAACAAAATGGAAAAACTAACAAGCTCATGAAATTTATATTTCTCTAGAAAAGAGACATGTGTCTCTTCTAGTTTAGGAGATGTAGTACTAAATGATCGAAATCTGACCACCCCGTGAAATAATATGGGAGGTTCTTAATTGTGAAACTGACGCAAACAAAAAATGATTCAAGAAAATTCGAAAACTGATAAAACACTCCAAACACATACACAAGCAATAACAAAAACCTCCTTCACTTCTTTTAATTATTTATTTATTCTAAATCGAATAAGGCAAAATGGAAACTAGCAAACAAGTCGCTTTCAACCCTATCGAACCGACCACTAAAAAAGTTTGAACACACAACCTTTCTCTCCCTGAGTCATCTGCGATCCAATTTGCATCATACCATCCAATAAAAAACTCCTTTTAGCATGAGTATGCGCATCAGGTTGCATAAAAAAGGGTGTTTGATATTACCCCTTCGAAAAAACAACCCCTTGCTGCAACCCTTAACCAATCCGTATAGGGGAAGCGTATGTAAAGTGCCCTTTATCTCAAGATTGGCGGTGTATGGCAGAGGGTGAAACAGTTTCCATTTTGAAATTAACCGTGAGATCGTTCATTCGGTGTTTAGTGTACAGTGGAAGAATTTTATCAGGTGGAATAACAAAAATTGGAATATTGTAAGGTAACTCCATCTTTTGTGACAAGAAAGTACGAGAGATTTTTATATGCCACTCTGAATATTTTTTCACGTAACAAACATAAGAATGGATGGGAACAGTTGTAATTTTGAAAATCCCTGTTATATCTTTGGGAATTTTTAAGAAAATATCAAACAACTAACGAAAAAAGACATCACATGTTTCTCCACAACTTTTCTAGAACACTCGAAAATTTCACGAATTGGTTTCCAAGAAGTCATTAACCAGGTATACCTATTCAATATGATATTCTTTATTCCAAATTTCGAAACCGAAATTTATGGTCCTCAACAAGAATTCCAAGAAGATCCCCCTTAATTACATCTCTTATCACCTTTGTCATCTAAAAATTTCTACCTAGCAACGGACGAATACTAGGTAGACAAAAGAAAGAAGGAAAATTATGCCAACTAACAAAGAAAGAATACATCAGTCAGTTTTCAAATTGCCAATGTTATATGTAAACTTTGAAAATTATGGCTATTTCAATATCTGCGAAAGAAAAACAAAATTTCAATGATTTCGATACGAAGAAAAAAAAAGTTTACAAGTAAATATCGAACAACTGACAAAGAAAAATCAAATAATTCTCCATAACTATTTTCTAGAACATTCGGAGAGTTCTTGAATTGTATTTTAGGAAGTCGTTAACCAGGTACATTCAATATACATATTTCTTTATGTCAAATTTCGTAAACCGAAATTTATGGTCCTCGATAAGAATTCCAAGAAACTACTTTTTAATTACATCTGTATTCTCCTTTGTTATCTGAAAATCTCTACCTTGAAACGTGCCAACGCCGGGGTAGAGAAAAGAAAGTAAGAAAATTTTTAAAATAGGAATGCAGAATTTATACTGTAACTTTTTAAAATAATACTAATTTCAATATTTGCTCTTGAAACATGTGAAAGATATTCGTTTTTTTGAAAATTTTTCGAAGAAAAAACATTTATCACATTAACCAGACACCTGATAAAATCTATTTGTTTATCTGCAAACACATCTTCTAGAACATTCCAAAATTTCATTAATTATTTTCCTTAAAATTGTTAACCAATGTGTCATGTGAGTTATTTTCTGCTGTTCCAATGGAAGAGATTTGATCTTATAAGAAAAATGTTAACATTTTTTCCAATTCATATAAGCGAATATAAAGAAGTGAGTTTTTTTTCGGTATAGGTATTCGAAGAAAAACAATTTTGAATGGTACAAGAGTTTGATGATCACGGAAAGAATCGTACTTAGAGAAATTAGACTCAATAGCTGCGTTTTGCGAAAAACTGAAATATATCGAAAATTTCTTCTGAATGGAATTTTTTGCGATAACTCTCGATGCAATAGAATTTTTCACCTGAACTTGATAAAAAAATCAAATTTATCCACACAACTATTCTAGAATATTTCGAAATGCCATTAATGGCAAGAAATCGTTGTGAGTTACATGCGTTTTCTTCTGCTGTTCAAATCGGAAATAACATTATCATTATTCAAGATTGATGCATGTCAACAATAAGTGAGTTTAATTTTTGTGCGAATTCTTCATGAAATTATTGAAGAAATAAGATTTTGAATGGTTATATGTAATTTTGGTTTCAACACTATATTCAGAGGTTTTTCCTTATTTTTCTCATCTATATAAAATAAAGTCCTCAACTGTAATAGGAATGTTTCTAACAGATCAAGTAAAATCATGAGAGCATCTAATTTTTCCGAAGTAATTCAAAAAACCACGTTCCTACGAAATATTTAAACATGAGTGCTGTTGCAATAAAAATCGAGAATTTTTGCACTTGCACGAATTTTTTTGTTGAAAACTATTACTTTGCAATGTGTTTTTCGAATTTTTCACAGGAAACATTAGATGAGTAATAGATTATTCTGCATAGTCGAGAAAATAGCATTTTTCACCCAAACCGAACACCTCATAAAAAGATATAACTTTTTTTTTTACAAATATTTTCTGTTCCAAGAAGAAAAGATATGATCTGATAAGAAATTTTCGAGATTGATGCATATTAGTATTTCTTATCCGAGTTAAATTAGTTTTTCTGTTGTTTCATTTGAAAAAAAATATGATTTCAATTCATCTGAATTGATGCAAAATCAATATCAAGAAAGTACATTCTTCCAAACAATAAACGAAACAACCCTCAGTTTTTAAAATGCGAAATTTATACTGTATCCTCTGGAAATTATTTCCAATGCAATATTTGTATGCTACAAAAAAATAAAAAATAACAAGGTTTAGACAAATTACATATCTGTTTTTCGTCGACTTTTTTCAGAAAATGTAATTTTTCAGCCAAACACGATTTTCTCCAAAACTTTCTTCTGGGACATTCCAGATATGATTCATTCCTCATACAAAATTCCAAGAAATACCCCCTTAATTACACCTTCTCTGTTATCTCTAAAACTTCTCCTGTACTCTACAAAATGTTACTCATAAAGGGTTAGAACGGGGCGGGGGTACGCAAATTAGTATAAATATTTTTGCCACAGCAGTTCAGCACATTCAGTTCGAGTTAGTTGTACGAGTTTGTTCTTCAAATTTATAACCGAATTTATTCGCTGACTACAAAATGTCTCTAAGTGTTGATGCATTTATCCCATCCTTGAAATCTTCAGGTAAATATAAATATTTTTCTTGTTAATGTTGATGTTCTCTTTCTTAAATTTGAATTTACTTGTACATTTTCGTCCTTCTCTCTTCTTGCATTTTCAGATAGAAATAAATATTTTTGTTTTGTGGATGTTCTTTTCTTGAATATTTCACAAAGATACAATATTTTCATTTTATCGAATTATACTTGCATATTTTCATAATTTTCGTTGTTTACTTTCTATCATTCCTGAATATTTTCAGATATAAGTATTTTTCTTGTTGATGTTAATATTCTTTTTCTCAAATTTTTATTTAATCGAATTATACTTGTATGTTTTCATGATTTTCGTTGGTTCCTTTCCTTACATTTCATAATTTTTTCAGATCGCCACGTCGATGTTCAGTTGGAGTGTTTGAAACTGCTAGAGAGTCTGGAGACCATCCAGGATTCCAATATTCAGATCCAACAGTTCCTCATTTGATGACACCTGATCCTCAATGGTTCAAGAGGATCATAAGAACTGAATCAGGTCGAATTGTCGGAGCAATTCTTTGTGTCGACGAAACTGCAAGAAAAGCTGTGATGGTTCTAGAGTATTGGGCGCAAGTCCACGAGATCACTGGAATCAATCGTGGCATCTCCAACCTCTCTTTGAGGATGATGTTTATCTTTTTCCTCCAGAAGTGCAAAGGATTCCCCAGTTTCAAACAGTTGCTGCGGGAAACTTACCTTGAAGAATGTTCGAATTTGATGGTAGAACTCCATGTAGACTCCGAATTGGAGCTTCTGGAAGATTTCTTCAAGTTCTACCGTCACTTTGACTTCTCATCCGACGTCATTTGTCCCTATTTGGGGGGACAAAATCCCGAAGAGATGGTTTGTGGAGTTTTGTCGACAGAAAGAAATATCGCCGATGAACTTCGACAACAGCCTGTGCATTCAAGACCCCATAAACTTGGACCACATCATCTCCGACGTCGACTTGGAGTCTCTGGAACGCTTCAAAACGTTGATGCTGGCTGCCAGCAAGACGTTGAGGAAGCAGAGCTACCAGTTGGTCCCTCTGCTTGTGCCAATGCAGATCACTCATTTCTGTTCGAAAGTGAGGCTGCATTTGACTCATTCTGGAGCGAACCAACTGGTCCCATTTATCCAGAGTGGCTCGAGTTGATTGGCGTATGGCAGCAGAAAACCAGGGACTTCTGCATTGAGACCTAGCAAAAGTATTCGGATTTGACTTCTCCGAAGTGAATTCTAGAGGCAATCGAGGAATACTACGAAGTGCTAGGGCTGGAATGGTCTCTGCTCACGAATCCTACCATACTACCAGCGATTGAGGAGGCTCTGGAGTCTTGTAATTCGAATGAGGAGAGAGAGACAGCTGTCATCCAGCTGTTAGAAAGGTCCCAACCAGGCTGGTCAGCAAAGCAAAAGTTTGCTTGCTCAGTGGCGGTGAGCTATGGAGAAGATCCAGCTGTGGTGGAGGTTGGAAATGGTTAGAATGGTGAGCTACAATGTCAATTTCGAGAGGGTATCGTCCTTCATTTGAAGAACTGTGTTGAAGTGTTTTACCAGAACGAGGGGGTATTATTGTAGTTCACCAATTTATCCCAAAATCCATTGAAACCTTGTATAAATATTTTGTATCATATTTATTTCTTTAACATTAATTTTATTTAATCTCAATCTCTTGTACACATTGTAAATATTTTTTTTTTATATAATGTTTTGTTATATTTGTGAATTTATTTTTATTTCTTTTGTTCATATTGCTCATATTTTATATAAATATATTGATAATCTTTACACTGTTTTCATCAGTGTGTGTGATGAAATGAATTTATTCTTGTTACTTTTCAATGTCCTTGCCCTGTTGAACACGTTCCAAAATAACTTGGACACTCCCCTAAATGTTGACTTGGAACATGATAATATGTTGTAAATGTGAGGAAAAAAAAAAGTGCTTTCAGAATTCAAAAATAAATTTACTGCTTATCATAACTCAACTTTGAAAGTGATTGAAAAAATGTTTGAATCGTCTCATGATTTTGATATGCCTTTGATATTTTTTTGACAATTACTTGTTAGGACTCTGATTGGTCGAACAAAACTCTCCCTGCCAGAGAGAATTTATTATTCATCAAAGAAAAAGGATATTCTAGTCGGTTTTTTCTTGAACTTTTTCACAAATGTAACTTTTGGAAATGAGATAGCTCATCCAATTCATTGAAATACGAATATCAATTATGTATTCACCCAGAAAATTCAAGTTCCACAATTTCAACTACTTCATAGTCGTCAAGTATTACGTTTTGTTTATAATTCTAATAAATCCATCATCAAATTATTCATTATTAGAGTAAGTTAACAGAAAACAAAATATGTTTTGCAGTCAGTTTATGAGTGATCACAAATTTTTAAGGTTAGATATCCCGCCCTCAAATGAACTGCTCCACACGAGTTAGGGATATTGAATCAAATTGCAAAAAAAATATACACTCCTCGTCAATAAATTCCGGAAAGGAAAATTTTTTTGTCATAATTCAATACCTGATATCTTTTTTCCTGGTGCTAAGTGTTTGCTAGTCGATAAGGTATTATATGTGTTGAATTTGTTATATAAATTTTTTTTTATCACCTTTGTCATCTAAAAATTTCGACCCTGCACCTGCAAACGGACTAGGTATGAGAAATGTGCCACTTTTGAGATATTCAGAAATTAACTGCTACGAGCTTAATAATAGAGAGTTATCGAAACGCAAATAGAGGCCTAACTTAAATTAACGGCCAGTTTCTGAAAGGCCGTTCAAACGTATGTCAGTGTTACCACCTTTTATTTCGGAAATCTACCTAAGATCAATTCGAAATCTACAAAAAATCTACCGGATTCTGAATGAAATCTACCAAGAATTGATCGATTTTTTTTTTTTGTATTCTAATTATCCGATACTTTATAATGCTATTGAGAGATGGTTAAAGTGATCTCAACATGATAACATTCAATTAAAATGATTCTTTGTTTCATAATAAAGGTGAAAAATAACAGAAATATAGTTAGTGCTTTGTCGCAAATCGGAACCATAAAGTTGGATTTATACCGTCATCAGTAGCGCACCCCCCCCGAGATTCATTTTTGTTAAAGCAAAATTGAGATTTTCTATCATACTTCAAGAATGCATGTTGATGCAGGCCCCCCGAAAATTTATCCTGGTTTCGCCCTTGGCCGTCATTGAACAAACTTAGTTGGAATTTGAACTGAAAATGACATTATATGATCCAGACATTAACATGAACAGTTTGGATCTAGGCATTCCTTCATGGAGTTTATATACCTCTGTATTCCGAAATATGTGTCAATCATTGTAGATAATCAAAAATAACTCGTATTTGAGGAAATAGACAAATCCACTGAAAAATCTACCGAAATCTACTGAAGAGAGTCGACTACCAAACTTCGCTCCGAATCGCCGAAAATCTACCAAAAAAGTAGAAATCTACCAAAGGTGGTAACGCTGCCGTATGTCAACTGACACAACGTTCAAATTGACATCGATGTCAAATCAATTTGGGTTGCTGAAAGGATGTTTAGGGCAAAATTGACTAATCTCTGATCATTATGATTTGACATGAGGTTACCCTGTTTCGAGGCTATCGAACCACAGAATCTGCTAAAATAAACAATATTATCTGATCGAACAGTGTAGAATTTTGAATTTCTCATTTTCATATTTTGAATTTAGTATTCAGTTTGGGATTATTTCGGGTTTGTTTTATTCAAAATGAGTTCAAGTGGCCGAAATTTCATTGAAGGAGAAAGGTGCAGTCACTCTGATCTAGTTCAGACGTAAGTATTTGTAAAATTGTTAATAATTTCTCCATACATAGTTCAAGGCAAACATTTCGATAAACAATAGTATAATATTACATGTTCGCGAGCATGTTCGTATACATTTAATAGAGTACATTTTTTTTTTCAGTTAGAAAACGTGTCGACGAACGCAGTATATCAATTGCAGAACAAAATGAAAAATGGGTAATCCTTATTACAAGAGAAATCAACAATGCCGCTGAAAAGCCAAGAACTCAAAGAAACTTCACACTGCCCAGCTAAATTCAAAAAGGGCAAATGTTGCAAATGAAAAGGAGTACGTAAACTAGTTTTGTTCGGATAACTAAAAAACATACCTTTATTCATATTATGAATTTCTAAACAATTTTAGAGTACCTATAGTAGAAAATTTCATCCATCAGAATTTCATTAGAATCTGAATGAACTCTGCAATACTCAATTTAAAAATTTTCATAAAGCAATGCATTGAACATGACCCACCGATCTAATACAACACAGTAAAAGGCTTCTTCACCTCATTTTATATTTAATTCCAGGTTAAGAAATATCTGCAGGAAAAATGGCTCGAATGACGATCCAGGAACATCACAAAAAAAAATATTTACATGTAAGTTGTGGATATTATTTTTATTGTGGTTGAAAGACTTCGGTCAATGGCCTTTTGACTCCGTCAACAAAGAAATGGAATTATTTTTATAGATTTTCTTGTTTCAGAACCTCAGACCTGCTTGAATTAATAAATATGGTGAAGGAATTGAAAAAGGACAAAAACATTGATAAGGTTTTTATGCATTAGTTAATTCTCTGGATTAAAATAGTACAATAAACCACAGTTACTACTATTATATATATATATAATCAAAATCCCAATAATACCTTTCGGTGTTTGGGTCTCAAAATAACATATTCTAAAAATTATAACTGAAATTTGATGATTTTCTTCCATTCTTCTCTATTTGCCGCCAACGTTCTAGCTTCGGTGATGTTTTTCCCTCCTCTCTCAAATTTCCTTTGTAACCATATCGTCCCAAGTCAGTCCAGGTCTTCCCCTTTTATTCCTTTTTTCCACTCTCGCCTCCCATATCTGTCTTGTAGGTCTATCCTCTTCCATTCGCATTAAGTGCCCCCACCATCCCATCTGCCTTTCTCCAACATAATCCTCCATTGACTCTATCTCCAATTCCTTCCTAACATCATCATTTTTTTTTTCTATCCAATCGTGTTATACCCTTCACACTTCGAAGATACTTCATTTCCATTGCCTGTAATTTGCTTCTACTTCTTTGTGTAGTAACCAGGTTTCACAGCCGTAAGTTAATACCGGTCTGAATATGCTCTTGTACACCGTCATCTTGGTTTTCTCCTTTATTTCCCTTTTCCTCAAAAATTTCGATTTAGCGCAAAAAATAATCTATTTCCTTTTTCCATTCTATTTTCAATATCCCTCTCTTGACTACCACTGCTATCTATATCAACTCCCAGATATGTGAAACTACTGACTTTTTCTATTTGCTCACCATCTATTTTTAGTTGCACATCCTCATCCTCCTCCATTTCCGCAATCACCATAACCTTAGTCTTCTTTTTGTTTATTTCCATTTCATACTTTTTCAGTGTTTCGTTCCAAACATCCACATTCCTCTGTATTGCACTTTTCGAACCTGCCATTAATACAATATCGTCCGCGAAGGCAAATGTTGATGACTCTACCTTCCTCAATTTTCTGTGTCCGACTATCAGAGTTCTCATTTCTTCCTTTGTTTCCTTTATGATCTCATCCAGAAATATTATAAAAAGTGTGGGGCTCAAAACTCCTCCTTGTCTTAGTCCTTCTTTGGTATGGAAACATTCCGATCTCATATTCTTGTATACGACACAATTCTGACTTTCTCTGTATACACTTTCTATGGATTGCACTAGTTGTTCTGCAATTCCCCTCTTTCTCAATATTTCCCAAAGCTTCTCTCTCTTCACTTTATCAAAAGCTTTTACAAGGTCTATAAACACAAAATACGCCTTCTACCAGTTTTCTTCATCCTTCTGTATAATTGTTTAACTGCAAATATATGGTCTTGTACACTTCTGCCCTTCATGAATCCGCTTTGTACAGGATCTAAAGTATGCTCAACGAAATTTCTGATTCTCCTCTCTAAAATACTCTCATATACTTTCAGTGCTGTACTCATAAGATTTATTCCTCTATAGTTGTTACACGTCTTTTTATCACCACTTTTAAATATCGGTACAACCAATGCCATCTTCCAATTCTCTGGTATCCTTTTTGTAGACATGCCCTTCTGACAAATTTTCGTCAAAATTTCACTACCTTTCTCTCCCATATTTCTCAACATCTCAGGTGTTATTTGATCGTTTCCGGCTGCTTTTCCATTCTTGAGTCTCTTTATGGCCTCTTTAACTTCATCAATCCCTATTTGATCCTCTTCTCCGCTTCCAAATTGATCCTCTATTCTTCCGAAATCAGTTCCTACTCTATGTTCTCTTATTTCCTCTCCCTCTAGTAATTCCATGAAATATTCCCTCCATCTACCCATTATTTCTTGGTCTTCTGTTAATAATATTCCCCTTTTGGATCTGACAGATGCACTTTCAATCTGTTTACCTTCCCTCATATTCTTCAACACGCGATAAAACATTTCTTGGTTTTCTCCTGCATTTTTTCCATTTATCTCCAAACTCCTTCCAACTCCGTATTTTTCCCCTCCCTAACAGCTTTTTTGACAATTTCTCTTTTTTCTTTGTACTTCTCGTAGTTTTCTGCTGTTTTATTATGTAAGTATTTTCTCCAACATTCCTTTTTCTCCTTTATTTGATTTTTCAGGGTTGTACTCCACCATGATGTGCATTTTTTGTTCCTATTTGTTTTTATGCTACCACATATTTCTTAGCTGACTCTTGCAGTGCTGCTTGAACTTATTCCACAAATCATCTACAGTCATCTCCATTTTTAATTCCACGCTATTCAGTTTTTCTCTCACTTTATCCTTATACTTTTCCGCTACGTCTTCATCCCTCAGTTTATAACTTCTTATTTTCTCATATTATTTCATTCCGTTGTAAATTACCATGTTTTCTTCCTCCTTCATTCCCCTCTTACTCTAGCGATCAACAAAAAATGATCACTTCCAATATCCGCACCCCTATACACCCTTACATCCTTTATTTCTCTCCTGTTTTCTTTTCTTATCATTATATAATCTATATCGACCTTTCATTAAATCATGTCCCTGTCTAGTGAACTTATGTTTATTTTTGTGTTCGAAGAAAGTGTTGGTTACTATCATATCATTCACTCTACAATAATCCAAAAGTCTTGTTCCATTGTTGTTTCTCCTTGCTTCCCATACTTTCCAACTATATCATCTTTTGCTCCCCTATTCCAACTCTTCCATTGAAGTCTCCACAAACGATAACTTTTCCTATACATTCGTTCTGTTATTAACTGCAATTCATCCAAAATCGTCCTTCTCTTCTTGTTTGCATCATCATTTGGACCGTATACCACAATAACTGTCATGTTTCCTTTTCCTGTTTTGATATTCAAAGTCAATATTCTCTCTGTGATTGCTCCCCAGGTATCAACACTATTTCTTATCTTATTGTTTATCAAACATGCAACTCCTGCGCTCCGTGTTTTCCCTGCTCGACCCCCTTGTATACAAGTAGATGTCCATTTTTCGTTACTTGTTGCCCTTCCCCTTTTTTCTTCGTTTCTGTCACCGCCAGGATATCTATATCATATTTTTCGAATTCCATTTCCAATTCCATTTCCTTGCCATTCAAACCTCTAACATTCCAGGTAGCCCAACTTCCAATCTTTTTCTTTCTGTTTTTCCTTTCCGCTTGTCAATTCTCTTTATCGACTTCACCTCATTCCTTCGCGTTACATTTGTATTTCCACAACCTTTTTTCATATCCTTAATCTGCCATGTCTTCATCGTTTCATTCTTACTATATACCCCTATTTCTATCAGTTTTTTGCCGACTTCTTTGTTGTATCTATCTCAGTCACGCCTGCTCATTTTCGTCTCCAAAAAATACACTTTCTCATCAATTTTAATCTTTTGATAACCAACTTTGACAGTTTTACCCTTTTCTTTCTCTTGTTTGCTGATTTCTATTATTTGTCTTTGAACCGTTCTCTCCTTCTCAGTTAAATCATTTTCTATTATTGTAGCTTGTCCCCTCAACTTATTTTTGTTTTTCATTATGCTTTGCTTCTGATTCCAATCCTGCACTTCTGCCAGCACCATTTCATTTTTCTTTCCTTTGTTTATCTTGAATGCCCTCGTAATCTCCACATTTGTTTCAATTTCTCTGCAATGAATTTCCTGATTTCAACTTTTTCTTTTCCATCAGATACTTGCAAATTTCTCACAATGATGTTGTTTCTTCTCCGTTTTCTATCTTCCATTTCAGTCCTAATTTCGAGTTTTTTAATTCTTTCTTCCAAAACTTTCTTCTCCAATTCCCACTGCTTTTCTTTTTCCTTCATTTCTTTCCTCACATTATTTATCTCAGCTTTCAATTCATCGGTATTCTTTCTCATCTCAATCTTCAACTGTTCCATCATCTTCATGAACATTCCTTCTATGCCTTCCATATTGGTACTTTCTTCCCTTTCACGTTGTTTATATGTGGGCGATCTAAGTATTTTTTTACTACCTGCAAACACTTCTTCGTATTCTTCGTTCCTATATCTTTTCTTCTCTGCTCCGCTCATTTGTGATCTTCAGTTACCGCTTGCGATTCCTTTTTCCAATAACCACCGTGCGTCGGAAGAACGGTTTCTGCCAGTTCCCTACTCCGTTCAGGAACCAGCCCGAATCAACCGCTGGCTCGTCAGTTACAGGATGCCTTCCTGATTTGTTGTTATTATTATAACCCTAGATATATTTACCAAGATTTACTACTATTACTGATCTTTATTTTTAGGAAGATGTCCCAGCAACAGGTAGCGGTTTGTATACACAACTCTGGCTGAGTACAAACAGTAGGTGCAAAAAAAGTTGGCTGTATCAGGGAGCATATGTAGCCGTTGGTCAACAAGTACGACAGCTCTTTGAGCTACCATAATATTGGTATTTGCATATATTCAAACTGATTATACTCATTATATGATCCTCATTTTATAATTTCCTAGTTTCAATTGCTTTAAATCTATTTAAGATGGCATTGATGAAGACTTACAAACACGAGTGCAAGTTCAAGTAGTTTCTTTGCAACTCAAATGGCACTTGACCAGAGATTTGACAGCTGATTAGTTAATTTTTACGTTTCAGAAACTGGCCGTAAGTTTCCCTTATTTTGACATTTACTCATGCGCATTCGCAAAAGATTTTAAGGTGGCCTGTAATAAAATACGGGCCTCCTGTACTTAACTTAAATAAAGGACAGTCGTATTTAAATAAAAGATCCCTTTTTTGACAGTTCTCGCAATCTTCTAGGTTAAACAGCTTCTCACAACTGTCAAAATAAAAAGGAAATGTCATAATAAAGTTGTCAAGATATAAATCGTTGCGATAGCTCAAATATCCGACCAACGGTAAGGGATCTTTTATTACAGGACAGGATCCTTTAATAAAGTGAGGCCTGTATTTGTGTTCGCCCTTTAATGAAAATCTTTGACCCTTATTCAGAATATTTTGATATGCTTCTGTTGTTGATATTCCTCAAAACTCATTTCATTGTTTAAAGAAAACGACCACTGGTCGTTAACGAGTTATTTTTCGGAAAATATGACATACATATCGAAAGCTTAATTGTAATGCAAAACTCATAAAACAAGTCATGAAACTTCCAGAACTTTCATTCAGATATATCAGATAGAAAATTGAATCAAACACATTTTGAAAATTTCGTACACCTACTTCCAAACATTTTTCGCACCTTCTCAATATTTCTTGGTTGGTGGATTTCCCTTATTTATTCTGGAACAGAATTCTGCCAATACATTGCACGATTAAATTCTTCAGTTGGAACAAACCTGGATTATTTTGAATAAAGTCATACAGATTCTTATGAAAGGGTGAACATAGATCATAATTGATACCTCACATATTATAATATGCTAACAGTTATTTCTGAGTATCTCGAAAATTTTACATTTTAGATATAGGGAACTCTTAAAAAAACTCTACTTATTTCCTCTTCACAAATTGAAATGGGGGTGGAAAATCGAATTTCTACCTTTTTTGGAATTCAAACTTTGACACTCTCAACAGTTTTTCCTGAATATCTCGAAAATGGTACATTTGGATATAGGAAACACTCAATAACCTCTACCTATTTTTACCTCACAAATAGTTTATGAGTGAAAAAAATTTGGTTTCCATTTGAAAAAATCGAGGTTTTGGCTTTTTTTGAATTCCAACTTTGACACTCCTCATTTTACCCCAGTATATCAAAACGTTATTTTCTCTACAAAGTGTCGTTGAATATCTTGTCAGTAACCCATTTCAAAAAACAGATCTGAGATTGTGCGTTGCGCTTTCATTGAATTTTCAGTGTTCTACAAGCCTCAATTTGTATTTTTTTTTTCACAAAACAGTGAATAACTAATCAGCAAAGGATCACATAGAAGTGATGAATTCTATACGGAAAAAACGAATAATTTAATTGGAATATGATCAGATATTCTATCATGTCATTTCAACATGAATCAAACTCGGTGCATGCTCAGCATGCTATTTAATTACTTTAGGATCAGTGATCAGATTTGCAACTGCTCTTTCCGCTGAACGCAGCCATTCTTGGATTTTCTGATCCTGTTTCTCAAGAACTTCAACTATAAATTTTCATAATATACACATATATGGGATGAGGATGAATACGCAATGAAAACCACACACTATTTATTTTTGTAAACATCAACATTTAATGGAAAATTATAAATAGTTGCTTTAAAATTTGTGTCGCAAATGCCAAACTTGTTCTGTCTGGACTTGTGGGCTCCATATTTTTTCAATTTCGCAATTACAGTGTGGTGATTCGAACGCGAGTTATCTGATTTGCAATTTCCGAAATTCCACTCACTCTAATCACTAGTCTGCCGAAGCAGGGAATTATTATACAATTCAAGTTATATATTAGTAGAGGTCACCTTGACTTTATCTCAAGATCTCAGAGTGTGTGGAATTTAGGAAATTGCACCTAGGATAACTCCCGTTCGAATCCCACACACTGTAATTGCGAAATTGAAAAAGTATGGAGCGCACAAGTCCAGTCACAACAAGTTTGGCAAGAACCGGTCCTCCCAGGACCAACAACACCCTGTAGAAGGCGGTAACAGCTCAAATAATCTTTCAACAAATACAACCATTATCAAGAATCACAAAAATATAAGTGAAATTAATTACAATTACAGAAAAAATGAGAATGTTGTATGTGAATTTTAAAATCAGTTTTACATTTTGTAGTAAATTCATTATGAACATCATCAGAATTGATTTGAATTTGAATGAAACGACTTCATATGACTTTTGAGGCTATCTTTATAATTCGAAGCAAAATTACATAAAATGGCATTTGTGTCTCTTCAGGTTCAAATGAACTGAATCGATATGTGCTTTGAGATTGTTCTTTTTATTTGAAGCATATTCACACAAATGACACTTGTGTCGTTTTATGTTCAAATGAACTGAGTCAATGTGGTTTTTCAGATACTTCTCTTGATTAGCAGCATATTCACACAAATGACACTTATGCTGCTTCAGGTTGAAATGAACTGTATCAATATGTGCTTTGAGATGGTTCTTTATATTTGAAGCATATTCACACAAATCACACTTGTGTCGTTTAATGTTCAAATGAACTGCATCTATGTGGTTTTTCAGATGTGTTTTATGACTAGCGGCAAAATCACACAAATGACACTTGTGTGTTGTTTTATGTTCGAATGAACTGAATCGATATGTGCTTTGAGATGATTTTTTATATTTGAAGCATATTTCACACAAATGACACTTGTGTCGTTTTATGTTCAAATGAACTGTATCTATGTGGTTTTGCAGAGATATCTTGTGATTAGCAGCAAAATCACACAAGTGACACTTGTGTTGTTTTATGTTTAAATGAACTGCATTCATGTGGTTTTCCAGATATACCTTCCAATTAGAGGCGAAATTACACAGGTGGCACTTGTGTTCTTTTAAGTTCAAATGAACTGAATGTATGTGGTTTTCCAGATTTCCCTTCCGATTAGAGGCGAAATTACACAGGTGGCACTTGTGTTCTTTTAAGTTTAAATGAACTGAATCTATATGTGCTTTTAGGTGCTTCTTCTGTTTTGTTTCAAAACTACATAAGTTACATTCATGTCTCTTCGAATTCGAATGAACCAAGTTAATATGTTTAGCGAGATTGTATTTGTTCTCAAAGGAAAACTGGCAAACATCGCACTTATGTTGCTGTAAATTTACTTCATTTGTTATAGGATTTTCGTCTGCGATAGAGAAAGAACCATTTTTATCATCAATTTCATTGAGGCCACTGCGGCTATCTTCAACCTTTGATATGAATTCGTCTCTGTCATAAACTTGATTCCCATCAATGAATTGTTCAGCAATTTTGACATCTTCTTCTTTTGACCATGGCCGTTTCACAACTTCCCTCATCCCTGGAAACTGGAGCCCTGCAACAAAGTGCTTTAAATACCTCCAATATGCTAAAGAATCAACAAACAGAAGCCATCATTCAACTACTTGTCTTGATCACCTTTTCAATGATTTTGAAAAGGTACGCAAGTAGCATCATTGATACCAGAATAAGTTTTCATAGAAATTAAATAAAGTAGGAGTGTAGACTGTGTCCAACATGGATATATTATTGGATATACTATAGGCGATGGAAAATATGCGCTACGCCCCTGGTGACAATCTCAGTAACTACAAATGTTGACATTAGTTTTTTTATCCTGCTTTGTATTTGTGCGATTAATGTGAATATTTGTGTTTTGAAGTCATTTTATAAAGTATGAATCGTTCGAATCCCTATTGTTCAGTTCTTCAGGGTTCTTCCTGATAAAGAGAAAGATTGAATATCAATTTCCATGCTTTCCTCTCAAGTGGTGATAATATTGTGTTTGGGTAGAAGGTGAAATTGGGAAATAATGTGTTGATGGATCGACGAAAAGCTTGGCAACTTGAACACAAAATTTGAACACAAAATTGTAAACACAACTAGAAAAATATAAAAGTATGATCCCAGCATTATATGGATGACGATTATTTTTATCAAGGTAAGCACCAATGCACAAGAAATTTCAGGTTAGATTTATAGGGATATTCTAATCGTTTACGGATTTTAGTTCCAAACAAAGGAAGTTTCTTAAGAAGACTAATTACCTTCCTGAACTGAATTTAACAGAAATATTTTTACTGTATTGGAACAAATGATAATTCCTTCCGCCTTTGCCTTCACAAAAAAAAATCGTTTACGGATTTTAGTTCCAAACAAAGGAAGTTTCTTGAGAAGACTAATTTACCTTCCTGAACTGAATTTAACAGAAATATTTTTACTGTATTGGAACAAATGATAATTCCTTCCGCCTTTGCCTTCACAAAAAAAAATTATAGTAGTTAGTAACACACTCCTTCACTATAGAAGTCAAAAAAGTTTTCATATTGAATGTAAATTCAAATTTTATCAACGCGAATATGCACATAAACAAAAACACATTTTTATGGTTCTACTAGTTGCCACCTTGGCGCTGCGATCTTAAATTCCATCGCCTATACTTTGAATCATAAATATATAACCAGTTTTTCACATTAAAAAGGAAGCAAAGTTTTAGTCCCAACTCATTTCCTACCATCCTTTGTTTGGCCCTCACCGATCACTTTGAGGTGTCTACACCTGGAGAGTCTTTGGACAAATACACTGCGCAAAAAAATTTACGCACATTCTGAAAATCTCAATTTTAATGAAAGTTAACTCTACATTGACTTTATAACTTATTTTATATATTCTCTCAGGAAGGTTTTGAATGAAACAAGACACATTAAATGGAAGAAAAATTCAGAATTCCACCGAATCTTATGTGAAAGAAGAGAAATGAACAATTTTCAAAATACTGAAATGCTGATAAGTGATTTAATACTGGTATTTCCACCCCTTGCGTTAATTACAGCTCGGCAACGACGGTTCATACTCAAAATGAGTGATCTTAAAATGTTCTGATCTAATCCTTCCCAGATTTCTCCGAGTTGGATTTCTAAGTCATTAAGAGTAGCTGGTTGATTTTCTGATCTTCTCAGCCTTCTATTGAATGTTGTTCCACCAAACCTTCTCAATCGGATTGAGATTTGGACTTCTTTCTGGCCATTCCATTCGAGAGACTTCAACCTCTTCAAGGTACTCCTGAACGATGCGCGCACGATGGGGTCTGGCATTATCGTCCATAAAATTATATTTTCACCAATGTATGGGGCAAATGGCACTACATGCTCTTCAAGAATGTTCCTTATATACTTATCAGCATTCATAGCTCCATTATCAACGACCACTAGGTCTGTGTGAGCAGTCAAATATATTTCACCCTATACCATAATCGATCCTCCCCCGAAACCAGTATTATTCAGGAAATTGCACTAAGCATATCTTTCATGTGGACGTCTGTATACAAGGGAACGTCGATCACAATGGTAGAGGCAGAATCTAGACTCATCTGTGAAGAGAACTCTTTCCCAATCGGCCTCTTCCCAATGGATATGCTCTCTCGCAAAATCCAAGAGGTAAGAGCTGGGCCTCTTGCTGCGACACAAGGCCTTGAATCATATTCTCTGAGGCGATTTCTTACTGTCTGAGTGCTAATTTGCATCCCATGAGTTTGCTCAAGCTGATTTTGAAGGAGGCGAGCGGTTGCAAACCGTTGTCTCAACGAAGAAACTCTCAAGTAACGTTCTTGAATGGCAGTTGTTACCCATGGTCTACCCTGTCCTGGTCTTCGGTCATTCATACCTGTCTCCCTGAATCGCTGCAACATTCTGGACACACTTATATGGGAAACTCCAAACCTTTCTGCAATTCTTGTGTATGTCCACCCTTCTTCTCGCAAAACTACCGCTTGGGCACATTCCTCTTGGGTCAAATTGCGTGTTTCGCGTTGCATAGCGATCGAGTGTAGAAATTCAAACGGAAGAAAAACTATTGATCACTAGAATTGATCGAGAACAACTGATTTTAGAATAGAGCCAATACATTCAAAATCTGATATCATCTTTTTTTATTCCTGCTGGGAAAAAACATCTGTATTGAAGAAAAACGTTGAAAGTGGATAACATATGCATGCATAATTCTGATAAAAATATTATTATCATTAAGAACACCTTCAGTTGTAGAATAAATTTGAGATTTCCATAATGTGCGTTAATTCTTTTTCGTAGTGTATAACACCAAAGAGTTAGTGTGGTTTCTTCGTGTAAGGTTGATACCACTCATTGTTGCATTGAGAGAAACCCTCTTTCACTTGGTAAAAGGCAATACTAATGCCTTTTTGGTATCTTATTATAGGTACGTTCGTTTTGGACGCTCCGTTCACTCCTTTAACTCTTTTCGCGCCGTATGCGTTCGTGATTGGATTCTGGAGTAAAAAGTGCGTCGAACACTGCGTTCGTTTTTGATAGCGTGGGGTAAGTATAGAGTGAATGGAGCTCGCTCCTAAAGCCCCACCTCGTGAAGCCCGTGACCCGGGGTGAGCATGCGTATTGGGATTTAGACAATTTCAAAATAACAGCTGATCAGTTTGTTTATTTATTTTCAATTCGATTTCGTTTTGTTTTCTTTAATTGAAACTATATTCTTCTTTACTAATATTATGTCGACGTTAATAAACTTCTTTTTCTAGAGAAACTTTAGGGTTACCGGGCTAGGCTTGGATATCATTATCAATTATAATGAATTTTTTTTATGAAAACTTCAAAAGTAGAAAGCGACATTCTAAAAAGTTGTTTTAAACTGCCTATTAGGCATTCCTGGTACTACTTCTTCTGCAAAGTCGTAAATTTTTTAGCTAATTTCATTTTCTTCATCAGAAGAATCTTCAAAAAACAAATCTCGGCAAAAGTTTATTATTGGAACGACTTGGGAGAATGCAGTATATTTCTCTTGGAGTGAAAGAATGTATAGATAATTCTGAATATTTTTTGAAGACAGTAATCTCAGAAAACAAGAGTTCGATTGAAATCTCTAAAAATCAAAACATAAGATTAGAGGTTAGTTTCAAACGCTCTTCCAGCTCCGGAGCGTTCGACATCGGTTAGGGCCAGTTTCATAATCAGTTTTTAAAGTCCCTTTAATTTTAAAGCTCCTTTAAGTTCAATATTTCGGTTTCATAACACATTTAACTTTCTTAAAGCCACTTTATATTTAAAGGCCCAAATTCGGGACTTTAGCAGCTAAAGTATCCTTTAGCCCTGAATTCGTAACCTCTCGTGTTCAAACTGTCAACTCATTTGAGGTTAGTTATGTTGTGTTTTATTTCGAAATTCAAAATCGACTTTCACAAGTGGAATGAGAATACGAAAAGGAGAGTATGGAAACGTATAGATTTCCAATTTCGAAATGAGACTACAATTAGACACCATACGGCTCATGGTAAACATGCAGTTCACACAAGTGATTTCAATGATATGTTTCCTATCAATAATTTTGAAAAGGAATTAGGTGATAATTAAAATTTTTTTGCTGATTCAGTCAATGGGAAATATGTTAAAATTCAATCATAACAGATCATTTTGCTATTTACTTTCCTACGTTCCAGAAATTAGAATTCCAAGACTGAAATCCCATAAACCTATTTGGTCGAATAACTTTCTGAATTCGAACTTCAGCTACAAGGAAATCTGGAAATCCGATCTAATATCTGATCCATCGAATAAAGTTCCTGGTTTTAACCTTTCCAGGAGAATATGGTCCCTTCTTAATCGAATAAGAACAGGTCATGGTCGTACCAACAGCATGCTTTTCAAGTGGAATTCAGTTGATAGTCCTAATTGTGAATGTGGTGAATCAGAGGAAACAGTTGAACACCTAATTAATAATTGTTCGATTTATAAATTCCAAGATGGTATTAGAGCCCTACACAATATATCGAACTCATTTTTGCAATGGGTTGAAAATTTTAGATCAATTTGATTTAGTATAATTTGAATTCTCTCGCTGTTCGGTCTTTTTTTCTTTTCAGGTTGGAGTTTATGTTTGAAAATCCTTCCTCCGAAGAGCCCTTCCGATAGTCGTGATGTCTTTCGATATAGAATATTCAGATACAACAATTTTATTTTATTTTTTTTATGGGGAGACAGGTTTTTTCAGCTGAGGTTTTTCCCCCTGACTCTATAGTATCGTATGATACTAGTGATGATAGTATCGTATGATACTATAGTATCATACGAAGAATGTTATGGTATATATTTTGCTATATTAAGCTGATGCAATTGGTGAAAATAAATGCTTATTCAGATTATGTTTATTCAATTTTTTTTCCTATTTCGATTTCTAAATCTAATGATGTTAATCTGAGGCAATGCTTCCTTTTGTCAGCCACAATCATCAATTCCATTTTTTTTTATATTCAGTTTGGGATTGGTATTTTCCCCCAAATTTCTAGTTGTATATTTCAAATTTGAACCTGAGCGTCATATCCACATGACATGAAAATAACATAACCTCCTTCAATTTTAAGATGGCTGTGGTTAAATACAACTGCAACTGTCCATTTTAGGTCAAATGAAACGATTTCAGTTATGCCAACATACAACATTTCACCTAAAGTCGCCTTTACGTAAAGTCCCATTTAATTTCATTATGAAATCGGGTGGACTTTTAAAGTCGGCTTTAACTAAAGCCGACTTTTACTAAAGTGACTTTAAGGGGTTTATTATGAAACTGGCCCTTAATCAAACACCGCAAGCTCTGAAGTCACGTGACTAAAACGCCGCTCTCACTCCACTCCAACTCCATAAGTACAAATCGAACGTAGCTTATATAATCCTTATTTCTAACCTCAAATCAGTACAGGCATACTGGTAACAAGGCCTGAGATCATCTTAAAATGCTACAACTTAATTAACTAGTTTTTTTACAAAATATTTATCAAGCTAAAAAAGGTTTAATGAGCTCTATGTATGTATTAAGGTTATGACACATCATCTCCAGATTATTAAGAAAGTTAGTAACAGGAACAGAGTTAAAAGACATAATACTTCTGTATAACGAGGAACTTTAGGAATTATTAGTTCTTCGGTTATTCTGAGTTGATTTTCTGATCTGATTAATGAAGAATTATGTTGTAACATTTATTCCAACCAAAAAATTTTGAAACTTCTAAAATCGTAAGGTACATGAACGAGACCTGGACCAAAAATAGTACTCACCGATCACTGACATAGGCTTTGTTTCCTTCACTTTCAATTTGGTTTTTAACAGCTTCCATTATGTTCTTTGATGATACACTATTTCATAAACTCAATTGATTGAATAACATCATATTATCCACCAGATTTACACTCGAAGATGGGATCGTGTATTTTTTACGCCACACTCAAAAGTGTTTCAGAATAATTATCAAAATATAGTTCAGCTCAGAATTTCTCTAGTCTAAGTAGTTCAGCAAGAAAATAAACAGAACACAAATTCAATAATAGGGTTAAATCTTAAATCATAGAAGTACCAACATATCGATCACAGAACACAAATTTATGACGCATGACAACTGGGAACTTCTGCGTAGATGCCAGCGCCTCGGTGGTGAAGTTTTGAACCTTGAGCGCTAGTACAATAAACGAACATCAGCTTTTAATGAGTGGAAAAGTAGAGGTGTCTTATGATTTTGTGCTTTATTTCATGTAGTGCCTACAGATTCATCGTTTATCTTTGATATCACAGCTTATTTTATTAAAAATAGACATTTATTTTCCGTAATATCGTATATAAAAGGAGGTATTTTGGAACATGTAAATCGTTCCTGAACAATAATTTTGATATTATTTTCAGACTTTGTGAAATGAAGCAGTGCTCAGTTTAGAGAAATGATATTTTGTGATATATGCATCTTACTATGATAGTTTGAAAATAATCAAAGAAAATTATGACTATGCTTCTGCTAAAGAAATGTTGAGAAACATCAAATACAACTTCTTTAAAAAAAAATTATTTGAAAATAATATACAGTAAAACATATGTTTATATCTCATTTAATCATTTGTTCACTTACCTTCTACCTATCAAAAATTTTAGCACTTAGGAGTTACTCATTGCAATAGCAATAAATTTGTTTAAATATAAAACGAATCAATCAATACATGCATATATTTACTTGTAATACACAACAGTTATAATATTTGCATATAAATGAAGGATAATTTTAAATAGAGTACATTAAAACCTTTCATCTGATAGAATAGGACTTGATAAATTGGTAATTGCGCAGGCAATTGTAAATATTTCATGTACTTCAGGTATTAACCTCCATTCAATTTTCCCACTCAATATTTTGAAAAATTTCAATATTTGATTTGCCCTCTTACTATGAACGCGAGCAGATGCAATTTTCTGATTTTTTAGAGATTCTTCTGGTGTTAATTGATTTTCTTTCTTCAAAAATGGTGGTCGAATGAGTTCTGTACCGTGCATTCTACAAAAATCCTCTATAAGAAAGCCTTTATCAACCATTGGTGTAAATTTGTCAATGAGACCACTGTCTTCAAATATGGTTTTGTCAGAGGCTCTACCACCATACGGTTCACTGACAAATGTTATAATCCCTCCTGGGGATACACCAGTCATGAATTCAACAGTGGTACTACTTTTATACTGAGAATAGAACTTAATTCTACAACATAAGCAAGACGGTTTCTGGGCATATATTTCAGTACAGTCAAGTACAACCCTCGTATTTTCAAAGCCAGAGAAACATTTTGGCATGTTTCGCTTTATTTCATCTATCGATGGAAAATACACCTTTGGTTTCGAGATGACAAACAAAACACTCAATGGGTCATAAAAATAATTTTTACAGACTTGTTGGGAAATACTGAAGAGAATTGACAAAGTTACATATATTATGATAGAGCTAGAGTCAAAACTATTCTTTGTCGGATATTTAACTGATGGTGCCTTGAATCTTTCGATACTTTACTAAATAAATACTCTATAGAATCAAGTATTTGAGAATTAATGCCGGTAAAGCATTTCGAAGACTTGTCATCTTTCAAGAGATCAGTTAGGGGGCGTTCCACTTGGCGATCACAACGCTCACGCTCACGACCGTTCTTTTCCCCATTCCACTTGCATGCTAGCGCTATTATGTCAACTCAAGTGGAACGGATTATTGGGTGTTTTGGGCTGTCATGAAAGAAATGACAAGATTGAAAAAGTAGAAGTCATTCTAAACAATAAATTCAATTAAAGTGTACAACAGTTCGAAATATTATAATAAATATATATCTAAACTGTATTCTGAACGTCCATTTTCACTTTCACGCATCTATTGAGATAGGTCGTCACAGAACATCGAAAAATGTGGGTCGATTTGAGCTTGGAGTGAGCGATGATTTTGCCGCGCTCACAAAGACCGCGGTTGTTAAGTGGAACGGCTAAAGGAGCATTTTGATCGTTGTGATCGCCAAGTGGAACGGCCCCTATGTGTTGAAATTCTGGAGGTATCTACCTGTACGTTAAAATCACGAGTTTGAGGTACAATAACTTCTTCTACCAGGTTTCACTCATTTCAATACCCTAGTTCAAAAGATTCATTAATACCAGGGCAGCTTGCATATCTTCTTCAGATCGAACTTCTGCACAACAGGAATCATTTACACTTTCTCTTCTTTCTACCCTGGAATAGTATATCTTTGTCCGACTGGACAAACTGGCTTCAGGATGAATAGTTTTCTGGTAAGAGCAGCAAGAAGCTTGAGAACCGTGAACTTCTGAAGTGATTGGTAGGTTCTTCGAAGGAACTGCAGTTTGCTTCAATTTTGGAAATTTTTTATTTCTACCTGAGAATATTATAAAAAATATGAAGTTTATTTATATTCAGTAATGATTTATATTTGTAAGTTACCTTTATGAAAATAATCATCTTCTGTACTTTCATGTATGGGGTGACCGGTTTACACAATCTTCAATTTTAAAATCCAGTCTTTCTTCTGTCAACGAGTTCCATTCCAAATTTTGTTTCCAAATAAACCTTGCTTTCATTCTCCTTTGGAAACAAGTGAAAGCTCAATGCAGTATGTGATCCTTTTCTCCTTGACCACGAATTACATTGCGGGACACAGCAATAGTCGTTACGTGAGGAAGCCATGTGATAACAGCTATGATTAAAGATGATATCTATTTATAAGTGATCCTCAAGGGCGTTCAAACTCTTTAGCAATAATCCAAGTTAGGAAAATCAATAACACCAAAACTTTCAACTCACAAAACCGTACAAAACCCCGAAAATAAACTGAAGACGAACACATTTACATTCACATTCCACGTTAATAACCAAAAACTACTAGCGCTCGAGGGTTCAGATTTCTCTCACCAGAGCGCGTATCGCTTGGCAGAGGATCCCAATTAAATGAGAGAACGTAAATTCATCGGATTCGCTAGTTCGTGATGGTATTCTATGAACTTCACAATCGAAACAGTTTGTACCAGGAATCACAAGACTTAGTAGGGAATTATTGGGGATTCAATAACGCCAGGCACTAATAAATCCTGGCCGTATTTGACATCTGAGCATGCGCAGAGGAAAAAAAATACGGCCTGGAATTATTAAAGTTACTGCCTGCCACTATTTGTGGCTCCATTATTCCTGGTACAGCCATGCCGTTATTCCTAACCTTGTGTGTATATTTTCCTCAGAACATAGAATATTCTATAATTAGGCATATTATCTCTGTTCCTAACCTAGTATTATTACATGATATAAGAAATCTATTGCTTGAATCATGGTATTATTTCTTGGAGAGCTTGTAAAAGTAGCTAGTCCATGTTTCAAGATGTTTGTTTACGGGCACAACGCACAACGTGGCGAATTTGAGGTTAGGAATAACTCCTCTTTGGATAACGCAGGCCCAATAGCTCTCATCTCTGGCACATTTTTAAGTCAGGCAGTACTTGGTACTATTAATAGTGAACGGCGTTAATAGTGGATGGCAGTATTCCAATAACTCCCTAGTATACGCTGACAAAACACTATTGGCGAATCCAAAAATCTAAACTCCCTCTAACGGCGAAATATCGCCCTAAGAAAACAAATATACTTTGGAGAAATCCCGTTCAAAATACATGGTTTGTAATATAAATCAGTGATATTTTCGTTTAATATACGAAGATTGGTGAAATTATTAGGTTTTCTGAATAGTAGAATTGATGCTGAGAACCCGCGAAAGGTATTTATACGAGAATTATAAGTTAACATAAGATTATTCTCAAATTCATGTGTTAAATTTCAGGTTAGAAGCTATATTGAAACTGAGCAGATATAAAAAGATTCATTTGAATAATATTGGGTAGTGGAATAATATTTTCATTATGAGTGAATGAATTATAACCTTGATATATTGAAAAAAGAGAAGCTTGGGTGAGAAGATTGAAGATGGGAAAAATGCTTGTTTTCTCTCTTCATTTTCAGAATGATAATCTTGCCCTACCTAGGTCTGTTGTAAAGAATTTTGTGAATATTTCATAATAGTTTATATATCTTTTCAGGTTCAAAATATCAGCAAATGAAAGCTCCTAAGCTTAAAGCTATAATGCTGTGACTTCTCGAAACTTGCGACGTAGTTAATATCCAGAAGAAATGAATAGGGCTTGTATGGCCCAACATAAATTGAGGAGAGAATCCAGGAATGATACTCTTAGGGATAAACATATAATTTCTCAATCAACAACTCAGTGTACTCATTTCCATGATTTTGAAAGTGGTATGTAAATCAAAGAAAAAAAATGCTGCAATATTGTCTGCTTTGAGTAAAGAGGAACAAGCTGCTGTGCATGGGCTATTCAAAATGCAATCTGTGAGATTTGAAAATGCAGAGGAAGTATCTGAAGACAATGGGACAAGTGAACACTGGTGATTTGATGTGAAATTTTGCTAACGCCATTAAAAATAAGAAACAATTGAAGTCCTTGACTGAATTTGCAAACACTTGGTTTGGAAGATTATGGGTCGGTTTCACAAAACTACGATTGTACCGTTAAATTAATTGGAGCCACCGCTATTCGTTGAAATTTCAAAAAGAGGGATTCGATTGGTTCGAATTCAGGTAAGGTTGCACAATTAACGTTTTGTGAAACCCAACCTATAAGTTTTCAAACAATTAAAATTTTTTAAGTATTTTATAAATTTTCAAAGGTTTGTTCTATATTTATGTCAGCATTTTGTTTTAGTTGTTTTACTTTGCTTGGCATACATCTCTTCTGACTTTTTGATATCATCTCTGGCAAATTTTCCATTGTAAACAAATATTTTATCTATATTTGATTGTTATCTTAATATTGTGTGATAAAAGATATATACAATTTCCATTTTAAAATTACAAACAAAACACAAATAAAGATTGGAAAAACTTTCAGAATCGTTTATTCATTTTGCAACTTATGATTGAAGAAATGATTAAATGAAATGTTCTCAATCAAATTTTGTTCGTAATCTTCATGAAAGGGAGCACCCACTTTCAAAAATGATTTGGGAAAACTTTAATAAACAATGAAGTCGTATGTTTCCAACTTTAACAGATTCATCTGAACCTGTGTGCAGCACGAATGATTCTGCTTCAATCGGATATCACTTCGAGGTAGTACCATTCATTCACGAATTCTGCAGAATCTCATGGATCTAGGAAATACTTCCAAATATATCATTCTACGTCATTTGAGTAATCCCAACATATTCATTTGATCAAAATAATTGTTCTTAAGAGTAATTTAAATATCTTTGCATACAATTTTTTCATCATTCGTGGTGAAAACGAGTTGTTCTTCTGAATTCGCCACACTTAATGTACAATCAGAAATGCATTCACACACACTACCATCTTAAAAAGCCTTTAAATAACTCTTAAAATGAAAATCTATTCATTTATTTCACAAAATGATATAAAAATCCCGTTGTCATTCAAAAATTTACAAAAAAACCCTAGCGCCACTTAGGCTGGTGGCTAAATTACGAACCTAGAAAACAAGTATTTACAGCGCCCTCAACGGTAGTTGGATTCGCCAATAGGTATGATATAGACTTACCATTACCGGTAGGACAACGTGGCAAAATCGTGGTACTGTGTATTATAAGAACTGACTCTTCTGGATGGTATCAGAGTACTGGTATCAGAGGACTGGTCTCGTTGTTGAAGGGCTAGGGGTCTCGATGGTCCGCCCTTAGTGCGGAAGGGGGGTGGCCCTTGTCTTCTTCTTCTTCCTTTAACTGGCCTCAGTATAAGCCATATCAACTTCTAGCGCATGACAGCAAGACAAAGTTGAAACAAAGCTCAATATCGAGACCACCATCCAAGCATAACAATTGCATCGTGACAATTAAGATAATGAATTAAGGGGGAATAAACATATATACAAAATAAGAACAGAACAGGTACTAACAAAAGGGGCTCATCGTGACTTTTAAGTACGGGATCTAGCAAATAACGTGGGGGACTAGGAATAGTACCATAGTACAACAATAATTTGTTCAAAGAGTATTCAAAATGTTTTCCTTTAAATGTTGATATTTATAAAAAATAAATGGTGCGTTATTTTCGTTGCAGAATAGTAGGTCTACGGTTGCTACCAAATATTATAGTTATGAATTGTACCCTATATTTCAGTTGCCTATTAACATTAAGATTTTTTTTTTAATGGCAATTTCGAAGAAAATATTTTGCTGAGGATCCATGTTGATGTGATATTTCCTACTTATTTATTGTTTGAAATACTATGAACAAAATTTGAATATCGAACATCTCCTGAAGATGCCAGACACTCGAAGATGGCGAAACGTCGAGAACTAATCCACGACGACGGCCGAAATGCTAGAAAAAGCTGGTGACATTGAACGATGCCCGCTAAAGCCTCAACCCTCAACCTATTCAGATATTTCAGTAAATTATCAAAGATCTGTCATAATTCGTGAATAGCGCCACCTACGGTTGGTTAAACGAACTATCGCCCATATTCCCGAAACTGTCCAAACAAATTCGAATCAGTGCTGACACCATTCTATTTTTTCTGAATATTTTACGAGTGAATGCATAATATTATTCAATTCTTATAAATATTTATATGAATGTTCACTAGCCGAACTTTTCAAAATGTCTGTAAAATTCACATGTTGGTGAACTAGTTGTCATGCGTCATAAATTTGTGTGCTGTGATCATAGAATAAAGAATATTTTATATTCTATGGCTGTGATCGACATGTTGTATTTCTATGATTTAACCCTATTATTTAATTTGTGTTCTGTTTATTTGCTTGCTGAACTACTTAGACTAGAGAAAATCTAAGCTGAACTATTTTGATAATTACTCTGAAACAATTTTGAGTGTGGCGTAAAAAATACACGATCCCATCTTCGAGTGTAAATCTGGTGGATAATATGATGTTATTCAATCAATTGAGTTTATGAAATAGTGTATCATCAAAGAACATAATGGAAGCTGTTAAAAACCAAATTGAAAGTGAAGGAAACAAAGCCTATGTCAGTGATCGGTGAGTACTATTTTTGGTCCATGTCTCGTTTATGTACCTTACGATTTTTCGAAGTTTCAAAATTTTTTGGTCGGAATAAATGTTACAACATAATTCTTCATTAATCAGATCAGAAAATCAAGTCAGAATAACCGAAGAACTAATAATTCCTAAAGTTCCTCGTAATACAGAAGTATTATGTCTTTCAACTCTGTTCCTGTTACTAACTTTCTTTAATAATCTGGAGATGATGTGTTGTAACCTTAATACATACATAGAGCTCATTAAACCTTTTTTAACTTGATGGATATTTTGTAAAGAAACTAGTTAATTAAGTTGTAGCATTTTAATATGATCTCAGGCCTTGTTACCAGTATGCCTGTACTGATTTGAGGTTAGAAATAAGGATTATATAATAAGATACCAAAAAGGCATTAGTATTGCCTTTTACCAAGTGAAAGAAGGTTTCTCTCAATGCAACAATGAGTGGTATCAACCTTACACGAAGAAACCACACTAACTCTTTGGTGTTATACACTACGAAAAAGAATTAACGCACATTATGGAAATCTCAAATTTATTCTACAACTGAAGGTGTTCTTAATGATAATTATTTTTATCAGAATTATGCATGCATATGTATCCACTTTCAACGTTTTTCTTCAATACAGATGTTTTTTCCCAGCAGGAATAAAAAAAGATGATATTATCAGATTTTGAATGTATTGGCTCTATTCTAAAATCAGTTGTTCTCGATCAATTCTAGTGATCAATAGTTTTTCTTTCGTTTGAATTTCTACACTCGATCGCTATGCAACGCGAAACACGCAATTTGAAACAAGAGGAATGTGCCCAAGCGGTAGTTTTGCGAGAAGAAGGCTGGACATACACAAGAATTGCAGAAAGGTTTGGAGTTTCCCATACAAGTGTGTCCAGAATGTTGCAGCGATTCAGGGAGACAGGTATGAATATCCGAAAACCAGGACAGGGTAGACCACGATTAACAACTGCCATTCAAGAACGTTACTTGAGAGTTTCTTCCTTGAGACAACGGCTTGCAACCGCTCGCCTCCTTCAAAATCAGCTTGAGCAAACTCATGGGATGCAAATTAGCACTCAGACAATAAGAAGTCGCCTCAGAGAATATGATTTAAGGCCTCGTGTCGTGGCAAGAGGCCCAGCTCTTACCCCAGCCCATCGAAGGGTGCGTTTGGATTTTGCGAGAGAGCATATCCATTGGGAAGAGGCCGATTGGAAAAGAGTTCTCTTCACAGATGAGTCTAGATTCTGCCTCTACTATTGTGATCGACGTTCCCTTGTATACACACGTCCACATGAAAGATATGCTCAGTGCAATTTCCTGATTACTACTTGTTTCGGGGGAGGATCGATTATGGTATGGGGTGGAATATCTTTCACTGCTCGCACAGACCTAGTGCTGATAAGTATATAAGGAACATTTCTGAAGAGCATGTAGTGCCATTTGCCCCATACATTGGTGAAAATTTCATTTTTATGGACGATAATGCCAGACCCCATCGTGCGCGCATCGTTCAGGAGTACCTTGAAGAGGTTGAAGTCTCTTGAATGGAATGGCCAGCAAGAAGTCCAGATCTCAATCCGATTGAGCAGGTTTGGGACAACATCAATAGAAGGCTGAAAAGTGCAGAAAATCATCCAGCTACTCTTAATGACTTATTAATCCAACTCGGAGAAATCTGGGAAGGATTTGATGAAAACATTTTAAGATCACTCATTTTGAGTATGAACCGTCGTTGTCGAGCTGTAATTAACGCAAGGGGTGGAAATATCAAGTATTAAATCACTTATCAGCATTTCAGTATTTTGAAAATTGTTAATTTCTCTTCTTTCACATAAGATTCGGTGAAGTCCTGAATTTTTCTTCCATTTAATGTGTCTTGTTTCGTTCAAAACCTTCCCGAGAGTACATAAAAAATAAGTTATAAAGTCAATGTAGAGTTAACTTTCATTAAAATTGAGATTTTCAGAATGTGCGTTAATTTTTTTGCGCAGTGTATTTGTCCAAAAACTCTCCAGGTGTAGACACCTCAAAGTGATCGGTGAGGGCCAAACAAAGGATTGTAGGAAATGAGTTGGGACTAAAACTGACAAACTTTGCTTCCTTTTAATGTGAAAAACTGGTTATACATTTATGATTCAATGTATAGGCGATGAAATTTAAGATCGCAGCGCCAAGGTGGCAAGTAGTAGAACCATAAATATTGACATTGTAGTTTTCCTTTGTTTTGTTTATGTGCATATTCGCGTTGATAAAATTTGAATTTACATTCAATATGAAAACTTTTTTGACTTCTATAGTGAAGGAGTGTGTTACTGTTTACATATTATTTTTTATTTTTTGTGAAGGCAAAGGCGGAAGGAATTATCATTTGTTCCAATACAGTAAAAATATTTCTGTCAAATTCAGTTGGGTACCTAAGACAGTATCGAAATGTATCTACATGCTATTTCATATTTTATGTTTCTTCTGATTTATTTATTTATTTATACAATTCGGAATACAAACAGGTGATACCACCCAACATAGTATCCACTATTTAAAAATACAAAGTGTGTTAACAATTACAGGTGAAGAAAAAGGAAGGTAAATAAAATTTAGAGATCAAACAAAATATAGTCAATAAAAAAATACTAAAACCAAACACCGAAAGGTAAAATGGGAACAGATTATATATATAAAAAATACTAGAGAAAATAAAATATAGAAAATCATAAAAAAAAAAAACAGTTTCATCGAAGGGAGATCTTATTGAGCGCATTCAGCAGAAAGAGCGGTAGCAAACTGTCACAAGTCAGTCACACAACACGTTACCGAAAAGGAACGCAAGCCAAGTACGCTACTCAAAATGGCGACCGCTACCCAACATGTTACTTAGGTAGCTCAACGTTCAGCAGAAGATCATAGAAATTCGGTAACAGTTCCGTAACTGTTTTCTCTGCTGAATGCGCCCATTGACATAAATACTTTTTTTTTTAGTTTTTGCTTAATTGAATTTTGACTAAGATTGAATAAATCAACATCACTAAAAGAATTACAGCATCGCATCATCCTGCAAAGAGGGGAATTCATCGCACTGTTGGTATTGCGAAAGGGAATATGAAACAAATTACCACCCCTGAGACAAGGCACGGGACATGGAAGGTTACAGAGGAGAGAAGGTCAGGTGAACTATAAATACCGTTGAGAAGTTTATACATGAACAGGACATCACTGATTTTTCTTCTATTTTCGAGGGAAATGAAACCAAACTGAGTCAAACGAAGAATATAGTTTTCGGGATTTCTAGGTGTCAATCGAAAGTTGAATTTGAAGGATATGAATTTAAGAATCTGTTTTGAATTCTCTCGAGCCTGGTGATATATACTAAGTATTTTGGACTCCAAAGTACTGGAGCAAAGTTGAGTTTACTGTATACATAGGAGTTATATAAAATGGTGAAAGTTTTCAAATTCATAAACTGTTCACTCTTTCTTGTAATATGATGAGAAATGATGAAAATGGAATTTCAACGATAATCTCACAAAAAATGTTTAGAAGTGGCAAAGAAAGTGTAAGAATAGCTATAGCTAAACTTTCGCCTAATAAAGACGGTTATTATTATTATTATTTCGAAAGATGTTTCATGTTATTTCTAGACTAATAAACATCAGTTGAAATGTTTTTTACCTACCTGAATTGTTGATTCTACATTACCCTGCAATTTAACAGTCCCAACAAAGTTATGATAATAATGAGCCCTCATGCCCTACAGGAAAAAAACAAGATATTAAACTAAAATGAACAGCAAAAACTATTTAACATTAGTAAAACGAATACAACAGAATTGAATATTTTCTAGAAATACTACAGGAAATCATATATCATTTTGATATCCAATTTAATTCATTTAGGTAATTGCTCATTTTTTACCATAGCCTTGACAACGTAATACATACGATTAGTTAGGTATTGAAACAAACATACACATCAGCTATGACTTGACGAATGAATTATCAAATATAATTGACGACCTTCTATTATGATTCAGGAAGGTGAATTAGTCTTCTTAAGAAACTTCCTTTGTTTGGAACTAAAATCTGTAAACGATGAGAATTCCCTATAAATCTAACCTGAAATTTCTTGTGTATCGGTGCTTACCTTGATAAAAATAATCGTCATCCATATAATGCAGGGATCATACTTTTATATTTCGAGTAATTGGGTTTACCCATTTTGTGTTCAAGTTGCCAAGCTTTTCGTTGATCCATCAACACATTATTTCCCAATTTCACCTTCTACCCAAACACGATATTTATCACAGCTTGAGGGAAAGCATGGAAATTGATATTTAATCTTTTTTTTCTCAGGAAGAACACTAAAGAACTGAACAATAGGGATTCGAACGATTGATACTTTCTAAAATGACTTCAAACACACAAATATTCCCATTAATCGCACAAATACAAAGCACAAAAACAAAAACTATGTCAACATTTGTAGTTACTGAGATTGCCACGGGGGGCGTAGCGCATATTTTCCATCGCTTATAGGATATCCAATAATAACCGATTTCAAGCGAATAACCTGGTCCTCATTGGTAATTACCAACTAGGACCAACTGCATTCAAGCGACTTCGGTCATTGTAGGTTATAATCAGGGTTGTTGCGGATGCCGATTTTTTCACATCCGCGGATGCGGATGCGGATTTATAAAACTCACATCCGCGGATGCGGATGCGATGCGGATGCGGATGTTTAAGATCTTATTTAAAAATAGTATACGAGTAAAGAATTAAAACAACGATAAAGCACTTATTAACATTTTTGAAGTAAATTAGTATTAAGTATATCAAGTGTAAGTATTTACCTACATTTTTTTTTAACTTCACTTACTTATTTTTATATTAGTAAGAGAAGTTAAAAATTGGAGCATATATACTTTATAAAAAGTAATTTTGCCGCCTTTTCTGCTTCAAGGCGGTTACGCAGAGGTTTGTAAATTAAACCCGCGCTACTGAATAATTGCTCGCTTGGAACACTGCCTGGTGGAGTGGACAAAATTCTTCGTGCTATCGGTGATAATATCGTAAACAATGAAACGTACTACCGGAGAAATATAATGGCATTTACCTTAATTAATATTTCCCAATAAACAATAATTCGAGTACACGTACACTCCTCACTATGATCAACTGTATCATAATAGTCACAACATCATTCAAAATCTCACAAAAAATTTACTATTCGACAAGTAATCCACAAGGCCAAAAAACACGTTATGGTTCATTTACAATATATATATATATATTCTTATAATATAATAAATAAGTATTGCACCATAACAAACGCATCGGAACTTTTTCACCAATTTCTTCGTTCCCATTGGTCAAATGCGAGAGAGCACACGCCCATTTTTTCTTATCGCAACTCTCACGTTTTCCAATATGCCATATTCCGAAAGTAAAAATGAATTTTTTTTTTCTTTATCATCAACAGATGACCGAAAATCGTCAAACTAGGCGATTTTTATAGCCCCTATAAACGTTTTATGAGCTTGCAACAACCCGGGTTGTTTAGGTAAACAAACGTAGACAATTCTCACTGATCGGACTAACATCTGGCTCTTTTTCTTGGGGAGATCTCTGTCAAATCAAAAAAAAAAAACGGCAACAACCAAAAAATACGCAATTCAGATGAAAATGTTTCTCCCGATTCGCGAATCATAATTCATGTTCAAAGACGCTTGGTCCCTGAACTTTCCTTCAACATTTCAAATGCTTCTGAAACAACGGGTATCGCAAAAATATAACATTTCATATCACGGACGATAAGAAATCTTGGGACTGGGACCACAGGCGGTCGTTAGAAAGGGGACGGATTGGAATTTCGGACTGACCGGAAAAAAAACAGATGGTATAATAAAATATGTATTTGGAAAGTGTTTCGAAAAGAAAATTACCAGTATGAATATAAACAGAATAGAGGGATGCGTCGAAATTCCACCCTCTTGGATGCAGATGTTTCGGTTTCAGAAATAGCTACAGAAAGAAGTAACAGTGAAAAACTAGCATCTTTCTGACACTTTCAAAATTGAAAAAAGTATATATTTAGCATTTTCTAAACGAAACACTAACATATTTGTTGGCCCTGAGATGGCGACACTGCACAACTCACAAATTATATTACATCCGCATCCGCATGAAAATCCGCATTGGTTTTTGCGGATTCGGATGCGGAAGTAGAAATCTATGCGGAAGCTCCGCATTTGCGGATGCGGATGCGAATATCCGCAACATCCCTGGTTATAATCATTTTACAAGGAATATCGCTGAAGGCGATTAACCGCAGGCAGGACCGTAGATAACCGCGGTCATTACTGGTTATTCGCTTGAAATCGGTTATTATATCATTATATCCACAGTCTACACTCCTACTTTATTTAATTTCTATGAAAACTTTTTCTGGTATCAAATGATGCTACTTGCGTACCTTTCAAAATCATTGAAAAGGTGATCAAGACAAGTAGTTGAATGATGGCTTCTGTTTGTTGATTCTTTAGCATATCGGAGGTATTTAAAGCACTTTGTTGCAGGGCTCCAATTTCCAGGGATGAGGGAAGTTGTGAAACAACCATGGTCAAAGAAGAACGATGTCAAAATTGCTGAACAATTCATTGATGGGAATCAAGTTTATGACAGAGACGAATTCATATCAAAAGTTGAAGATAACTGCAGTGGCCTCCAATGAAATTGATGAGGAAAATGGTTCTTTCTCTATTGCGGACGAAAATCCTATAACAAATGAAGTAAATTCACAGCAACATAGGTGCGATGTTTGCCAGTCTGCCTTCAGGAGCAAATATTCTCTCGAAAGACATGTTAACTCCGTTCATTCGAATTCAAAGAGACCTGAATGTCACATATGTGGTTTTGCATCAAAACATAAGACGGGTCTGAAAAAACACATAGATTCAGTTCATTTAAATTTGAGGAAACACAAG
Organism: Hippodamia convergens; assembly: GCA_038502775.1. Taxonomy (NCBI): domain Eukaryota; kingdom Metazoa; phylum Arthropoda; class Insecta; order Coleoptera; family Coccinellidae; genus Hippodamia; species Hippodamia convergens. The sequence continues at coordinate 9,358,875 of CM076612.1, read as the reverse complement.
TGTCACTTATGTGAGTTTGCTGCTAATCAGAAGATACATCTGAAAAAACACATAAATTCAGTTCATTTAAACTTAAAAGAACACAAGTGCCACCTGTGTGATTACGCCTCTAATCGGAGGTACATCTGGAAAACCACATACATTCAGTTCATTTAAAGTTAAAAGAACACAAGTGCCACCTGTGTAATTTCGCCTCTAATCGGAGGTATATCTGGAAAACCACATAAATTCAGTTCATTTAAATTTGAGACAGCACAAGTGTCACTTATGTGATTTTGCTGCTAATAATAAGATAGATCTGAAAAACCACATAGATGGAGTTCATTTAAACTTAAAACGACACAAATGCCATTTGTGCGAGTATGCTGCTAATCAGAAAACACCTTTGAAAAACCACATAGATTCAGTTCATTTGAACATAAAACGACACAAGTGTCATTTGTGTGAATATGCTTCAAATATAAAAAATCAACTCAAAGCACATATTGATTCAGTTCATTTGAAACATAAAACAACACAAGTGTCATTTGTGTGATTTTGCTGCTAATCACAAGATATCTCTGCAAAACCACATAGATACAGTTCATTGAACATTAAACGACACAAGTGTCATTTGTGTGAATATGCTTCAAATATAAAGAACCATCTCAATGAACATATCAATTCAGTTCATTTCAACCTGAAGCAGCATAAGTGTCATTTGTGTGAATATGCTTCAAATAGAAAGGACACTCTCAAAGAACATATCGATTCAGTTTCATTTGAATTTAAAACTAAACAAGTGTCACATTATGTGAGTTTGCTTGCAATGACAAGAGAAATCTAAAAGCACATATCGTCTCAGTTCATTTGAATCTGAAGAGACACAAATGCCATTTATGTAATTTTGCTTCGAATTATAAAGCTCACCTCAAAAGTCATATGAAGTCGTTTCATTCAAATTCAGATCAATTCTGATTATGTTCATTTGAATTTACTAAAATGTAAAACTGATTTTAAAATTCACATACAACATTCTCATTTTTTCTGTAATTGTAATTAATTTCACTTTTATTTTTGTGATTCTTGATAATGGTGTATTTGTTGAAACATCATTTGGGCTGTTACCGACGTTTCGGCAAGCATTCGCCTGCCTTCTACAGGGTGTTGTTGGTCCTGGAAGGACCGGTTCTTGCCAACTTGTTCTGACTGGACTTGTGCGCTCCATACTTTTTCAATTTTGCAATTTCAGTGTGGGGATTCGAACGCGAGTTAGTTATCCGATTTGCAATTTCGAAATTCCACTCTGAGATCTTGAGATAAAGTCAAGGTGACCTCTACCACAAAAAGTATAATCAATATATAACTTGAATTGTATAATAATTCCCTGCTTCGGCAGACTAGTGGTTAGAGTGAGTGGAATTTCGGAAATTTCAAATCGGATAACTCGCTTTCGAATCCCCACACTGTAATTGCGAAATTGAAAAAAAATGGAGCCCACAAGTCCAGACAGAACAAGTTTGGCAAGAACCGGTCCTTCACTTTTGCGACACAAATTTAAAAGCAAAGATTTATAGTTTTCCATTAAATGTTGATGTTTCAAAAATAAATAGGTGTGGTTTTAATTGCGTATTCTCCTCTTTTCATATATGTGTTTATTATGAAAATTTATAGAAGTTCTTCAGAAACAAGATCGGAGATTCAAGAATGACTGCGTTCAGCGGAAAGAGCAGCTGCAAATCTGATCAATGATCCTGAAATGATTAGCCATCGAATTCTTGAACAGTCGAACAGTGAAATTTGTATCAACATAACTGTATTTCTGTGTTAATATTTGAATTTTGAGAATGGCTAGTAACCAGACTACTACTGATCTGATTTTACCGACTCTGCTAATGAATAATAATAATATGATCAAGCGGAATTTAACTGAGCAGCCCTATTGCTCCTCTCTGCGTGAGCATCTGTATTCATTAATGTATTTACCAGTATTTAAAATAAATTCACGGTGACTGAACTATAACTAGTTTAAATGTATGTTTGATAAAAAAATAATCGTACCAGAGGTTGAAAATAATAATTGAAGGACTTGAGAAACAGGTTTCATTGGAAATACCAAGAATCTGTCATAATTTGTGAGTTGCGCACCTACAATTGATTAATCGAAAATTCCTCATCTTCTCAAGTTGGCAAAACAAAATCTAATCAGACCACACACAAAAAATTTCTTACTTTCTATCAACTGTTGTGAGCAAAACGAGTATTCAGGGGCTACGTAAATTCTTTATAAGAACAGGTTGCTGGCCGCAAAGAGATTAGAAAATGTCTATAGGCGATGGAAAATAAGCGCTACGCACCCTGGTGACAATCTCAGTAACTACAAATGTTGACACAGTTCTTGTATTTGTGTGTATCTTTTTATCTCCTGATTTGTCCATGCCATATGCTGGTAATATCTTTGTATATATTTAAATATATGTAAATTTTTGTAGCGGTACTAAATAATAATGCATTGATTAGATTGTTTCAAAAAAATTTATTACAGTTTTAAGAATATTTTGTACAATAACAATAATTAACAAAATTATCACACTAAATTATAAAATGAACATAAAGTAAAAATATAAATCAACTAGGTATTTTACAAAACAATACAAGGCATATGAACTAAGAATAAGTAAAAATTAACATTTGATGAATTAAACTAAAAAATAGGAAAAACACAATGAGGTAATATTTTAAATGATATAAATATTGAACTGTGAACTTCAATTATTTGGTTTGTGAACTAGAGGCGATTTCTATTGACTGGTTCTTGGTTGGTTCATAGATTGGTCCGTCAGTTTTGGACCAACCGCATTCGAATGACATTCTGGTGACGTCTCAAATCAGATGTTTCTCCAAAATTTGAACAGAATTCGAAAGCGCAGTTCGTTTGACGTTGTCATTTATGAACGAGCGGTCAACCGTTACACAACCAAAACAGCCATTTGAAATCGACTCATCAGATTATGGGTCGGTTTCACAAATCGAATTACTCGTTTTGAAATTTCTACGGATCGTGGTGGCTCCAGTTAATTAAATGGTACTAACAAAGTTTTGTACCAACCTTATATCTATATATCAGCACCTCAGAGGTAAAGTGTGTTAAGTCACATTTTTTCAGACACACGACCTATATAGAATATTGGATTCACATTAGTAAATTCTAGCTAGTGGAACACATTTTTGATTCCCTAGGTTTATGAAGACGCCAAGTAATGGCAGTAGTACACATTCTTTGAAACAATGATCGAACTGAAAAATCTCTCATTTGTCTAATTTTGATATTGTGACTTGACACACTTTACCTTTGGGGTGCTGATATAGATATCTGTGTTTATAACATCCCAGGCCTTCCAATTCCCAGTCCCCAGTCCCTTCTATCAACACCATTCTCCCGGTCTCTCAGACATTGTCTTCTGTATGCCGCTCATCCAGGTAGCTTTTGGTCTTCCTCGCCTTTTTCCTTGGAATTCTTTGATTTTGGCCCTGAAAAAAACCAGTGATTCTAAGATTTTCAAGATAAGAGGCTGTCTACTGCTATTAGTAATAGTGGAATCTGTTCTAATTATTTAATATTTATAAACTTACTTTGAATTTTAGTAGGCAGTGTTGGCAATTTATATCGAGGCAACCTTCCTTCTCGAAGACGATCCCTTTTTGATGATTTTTAGGGCCTAAATCCGTATTGATGCCACTAATATTTTCGACCTGTACAGCCTTTTTGCTTGCAGGAACAAAATTACGATATACTGCTTGGGTGAGACTTACTACACCTGAGAAGCTCCTCCACTCATGCTCTTGTAGTTTTTACGTTTGGATTGAAAGCAAAATTTTTGGTTAAGCTATCTGCACAACGTAGAGCCATTTTTCAGTAACAAATTTAGTATTTTCATTCTGTTTAAGAACCTCTGAAAATATTAATAAAACATAAAATGGGTTTTATGATCACTGAAATTATTTATATTATACCTTTGAGAACATTGCACAATTTTATTTAGGATGGAAAGTTAGTTTTTGCCTTTTTCCCAACCCAACTAAAATATAGGAAATATCCTTTCTATCACTTCCTCACTGTAAAGTCCTCAATTCTTTGACCTGAAAAACGTAAATACACATAACCAAAGATAAAGCACTGACAAGTGATTGGCATATTACGAAAACCTTTTTCAAGCATTCCAAATTTATAAGAGTACCTACCAACGCTGATTTGATATTCACGCTCCTACAGTCATGCTCTTGTCTGCCTATCTTATCTTTTATCATGTGCTCGGCTGCATCACAAAACTATTTATCACATAATACTCAAACAATAACATATTTTCAACTCCACACACAATTTAATAATTTTTCAATAAGACTCTTTCAACTCATGTCACCACCGTGACATGACGACCATTTTGGAAGTTTGGAACGCGCCAAACTGAAACTGCTAACCACAGAACACAAAATAACCTCAATCCAAGACCACAAAACAAAAATATGAATATTTTGACCGAAAACGTCGTGACGTAATGTTTACATCCATAAGAAAAAGTCAAATCAGTAAAATCGAAATTTGATATTGTTATCGGTAAATTCAGGGATAGAATTGCAGGAGTTAAGAATGGGTAGAGGCCAGAAAATAGTTAATTTTTTTTTATAAAGGTAGTGTTTTATTCCTGTAAAGAAATAATGTCATTGGTATTTCTGTCAGATGTTTTGATAAAATTCAAGGAAATATCTAGAAAGGGCGAAAATATGGTTCGAAGTGGCCACATAACTTCCTCAACCTACAATGGCTCTGAAATGTTTGAAATGCAATGTATTTGGTTCAATGAAAAGCAAGAAGTATTAAGTTGAACTAGAAAGATTCTAAGTTCCAGACATCTCTGTCACCACATGGCAGCTTCATGGAAACAAAAATATGAGCAAAAGTGATTCGATCCTCCAGTGGAATAAGCTACTCTCACCTCTGCTGACTAATATTTGATTATCATATATGATTTTTGACAACTTGTCTACGACCTTTTCACATATCTGCTCGAATATCATATATTGTTTTTCCATTTATTGAAACTATATATTTGATCTCTTTCCTATAAGATCAAAATCATAATGGACCTCTTTTTCTGTTTCATCGAACATTTCAATTATTTAAAAAGTCACTCGACTCTCAGTCGATATACGATATAGTATAGCATGTCCATTTTTCACAAATAAAAACGTTTAATTTGTTGCCTGCTCTTTCATTTCATTGTATCAATCATATAAATAAATTACAAATCATTGATTCCATTGTTTACTCAGTTTAATAAATAAGATCAAATTATTAAGCGAATGAAAGTGTTATTTTTTAACTTGAATCCAACTATAATTAACTTGATGATGACTGCGATTCCTCGAAAATATAATCTATATAGAAAGTTTGTAGTTCTTTAACAGTTTACTGGAAAATAACAACTCATCAATTATTGATGAGTTCGGAACAAAAGCAAAATCGAGGTAGTGGTAGTACCTACACTTTAAAAATTTATCGTTCAAAAAGGGTTTTGTAACGTTTGTAATATTCCATGAAGATTCATGTATATATACCAATAAATACTATTGAATAATATTCTAAACGCATATCATATAGATATTCCCATAGCATATACCAGACATATCTGGGATGGCATATATTTGGAATATTCCTTTGAGAGCAGATATATTTGATATATATCTGGCATATGCCTCGCATATTGCAATATCTTTTGGCTTAATGGCAGATTGGAGGAATATTCCGGGAATATAGGGTGCCGTCTGGGATATGTACTGACATATCTCTTGAGCATGTAATAAGTTAATTTTATGAATACCTTGTATGTTTTGATCTGGATTTTGTAGAAACATCTTAGGTTTTTATTGTTATGTATGAATAGAATTTGAAAGAGTACTTTGCATTTATTTCAAATTACAGTACAATAACTATCAATAAAATTGTAACATCTATACATAAAAGTATACATACTTGGTACTTGTCCAATTTATTTGACCAATTAATTTTCAATTAATATTCGTTATCTGCTGTGCTTACTTTTTGAAGCTGTAATATTTTAATCTAAAATTGATTGATAAAACACTTCTGTCTAAGTTTTGCTAAAAAAACTTTTCTGGTGCTCCATGTTGTAGAAACCATAAAGAAATTAACAATTGTAAGTTCACTACGAATGAATTGACAAAGACAAAAAAAGGGGTTCAGGTGATAGAGAGGGATCAGTGCATATCATTAAACTATGAATATATTTGAGAGTTATTTGAAATTTTCCAGAATCATTTCATGATATACTGAATCATTGTTAATAAACAACATATGTGTATCGTTTTGTCAGTGCTCCAGTTCCAAATTCCAGCCAGGTCAAAATATTAACAATAAACCCTTGGTGCAAATCAAAATTTTTGACACATCATCTACTTCTCTGACAATATGCTCTGCATCGAAACAAAACTTCTTTCTTTCACCATTAGTGGAATCTTTAGGGAACCTGAAAAATTATTGAATTAGTTCAAAGGAATTCAGTAAGCGCTAACTTACCTATGAAGAATCACATCGTTTTTATGTTTGTTTTACTGCATACAAATCATCGTATTGTATTACCCATTTTCTGAAAGATATATAGAAACGAAATGAAATAAAAACTTTCAGGAATTCGTCAAGAATATTACTAATTCAATTTCTTTTACTTTCTTGGTGACCCGGTGATCTCAAATAGAATTTAAGTACCGGAATGAACTACATAGATCAAAATAAACTAATCCAGTTCAATTCCTTGTGGATGTCAGCAATAAGAAATAATTCAACTGAAGAAACTCTGTATTTGTATTATGCCATATACAGTAACCATGGTTACACAATGACAGGCCCCTTCTTATTGCCACAAAAGTTCACGACGCATGCGCATAGCGCCAGCGGGCGCTAGTTCGGAGGATTCATTTTTGCATACTTTTTATCATTACGCTCGAATTCTATATTTAATAGTTCTATGATAGTTTAGTGTCAATATGAATTTGTTAAATTACAATTTGATTGTGATAACCATTTTGAAATTGTTTAGTCCTATTTTGAATGTGTTTATTCCTAATTCGATTGTGTTTCTCATTTTGAATTTGTTCAATCCCATTTGAATGAGATGAGTCTCAATTTGATGTTGAAGAGTATAGATGGGGAAAATTTTTACTAGTCTCGATTTTCGCGAAAATACTCCAAATGGAAACCGTTTCGCGATATCTTCATATTTTTTACGATATAACTTACTTTTGATATTCGATCGATTTCGAAAGTGTGCCATATCATTTTTAATTACAAAAATGTAACGATTGAAATTTTTATAGCCTATTCTCACAGGGAATAATACACCATATTAATTTTTTTGTCTCGTCTACTAAGGGTGAAAAAAATTTTTCCTTTTGAAAACACACGCATTTTTTTTATCTTATATTATAAAAGGAATATAGATGAAAAATTTAAAAAAGAGTCTTAGTCCCAGTAAAAAAGTGCTTGTAGAAAGTTTTAATCTTTTTCAGATATTTTGGAAAAAAAAGTTATGGCACATCTCAGAAATCGATAAAATATCACAATTTTGTTATATCTTCGAATCAAATAAAAAATATGGTGAAGCGGTTTCCACTAGGTGTTTTTAGGAAATTAGAGCCCAAGACTCCTTTCAAACAGCATGCAAGAAGTTTATCCATTCGAATTTTATTGACCATACCGGTAATTACAGCCTCTGCTGAAAAAAGTTTCTCAAATTAAAGTTGGTAAAAAAATCTGCGAAATACAATGTATCAGGAAAGACTTTCTGCTTTGGCAACCCTCTCTATCAAAACAGATTTAACATCCCAGCTGGACTATGATTATAATTAAGCAGTTACGTGAGGCTTGAAGCCGACAATTTTTATTTGATTTTCACTTCATAATTCGTCACATTTATGTTATTAAATGTTAGACAATTTCGATTGTTTCTTTGAAAACCTTTTTTCATGAAGGGGCCTCGCAAATTTTATCTCGCCCACATATAATGGAGGTCTTGTTACGCCACTGTTCGCTAGAAAATATAAAAGTATGATCCCTGCATTATATGGATGACGATTATTTTTATCAAGGATACACGGATAAATAAGAAATTTCAGGTTATATTTATAGGGATATTCTAATTGTTCAGAGATTTCAGTTCCAAACGAAGGAAGTTTCTTGAGAAGCCTGATTCACCTTCCTGAATCATAATAGAAGGGTCCTCAATTATATTTGATAATTCATTCGTCAAGCCATAGCTGATGTGTATTTTTGTTACAATACCTAACTAATCGTATGTACAGGGTGCGGCACGGAGGATGGATGGTTTTAAAAAAATAATAAAAGCGTTAATTTTTACTCAAAAACACATTTATTGACGGAATCAGATTCTCAAGGAAATAGCATTTGAGACAGTCAAGTGTGGAAAATCACATCAGGCATGTGGTGGCCGAAATCGGTGATGCAGTGCTGGAGGCGCTCTTGGAAGTTCGCGTAGACACTCTCCAACATCGCTCTCTCAACTTGGGCAACTTCCACGCGAATAGCCCTTTTCAATTCGTCCAGAGTTCGGGGCTTGGTCTCGTATACTCTAGCCTTGAGGCTGGAGTAGGACGAATTGAAAAGGGCTATTCGCGTGGAAGTTGCCCAAGTTGAGAGAGCGATGTTGGAGAGTGTCTACGCGAACTTCCAAGAGCGCCTCCAGCACTGCATCACCGATTTCGGCCACCACATGCCTGATGTGATTTTCCACACTTGACTGTCTCAAATGCTATTTCCTTGAGAATCTGATTCCGTCAATAAATGTGTTTTTGAGTAAAAAGTAACGCTTTTATTATTTTTTTAAAACCATCCATCTTCCGTGCCGCACCCTGTATTACGTTGTCAAGAATTTCGTGAGAAATAAGAAAAAACCTAAATGAATTTAATTGGATATCAAAATGATATATGATTTTCTGTAGAATTCCTAGCAAATATTCAATACACTAGTATTTGTTATACTAATGATTAAATAGTTTTTGCTGTTCATTTTAGTTTAATTTTAGGGTATTTCCTGTAGGGCATGAGAGCTTATTATTATCATTACTTTGTTGGTACTATTAAACTTATGTAGGTACTATTAGAATACAGATATGTATCAACAATTCAGTATGTAGATGTATGTATGTATTTGGTCTTAACACTATGCAATGTACAGTACATATCACAAGAAATAGCCTGTAACATGTACACAGTAACACACTTCTCCACTATAGAAGTCAAAAAAGTTTTGATATTGAATGTAAATTCAAATTTAATCAAGGCGAATATGCACATAAAACGGAAAACTTCAATATCAATATTTATGGTTTTACTACTTGCCAACTTGGCGCTGCGATCTTAAATTCTACGCCTATGATTATAAGGGGCGTAGGGTTCTTTGAGCGAAAATGTTGGTAGTGATCACAAATTATGTTGGCAAACTTAGTTGTCATTTGTCAATTTATGTCATCTCCCACATTGACATGAGCATCCAGTTTTCAGTACAGTAGTTTTATGATATTTTTGTCTGAAATAACAATTTCCTTAGCTAAAGTTTTCGGTAACAGAAACTGACACCTGTCGTGTAAAACTACAGTATAGAAATATTCTGAAGTGAGGCGTTAGAAAACGATCCAAGCGTTTATTGTGAATCTGGAGTGATGAAATAAAGTTATATGATCCGTTGTGTTTATGAAAATAGAAGGATTATCAAACAATATGATGGAAACTGTTGGAAACCGAATTGAAAATAAAGGAAAGGCCTATGTCAGTGATCGGTGAGTGATATTTTTATTTGGTTATCTAAACGAATCGACAAAATTTTATTCATTTATACGGGATCAACCCCATTACAAAAGACCATGTTTCACACGAAATATCCAACCTTAATTATCATACACCATTTAATGAACAAACATATAATACCGCACAAATCAAAAATATCCACGGAACTGTAGAGAACTACGGACACGCCTCTCATGTAGACTCCTCATATTCAACACAGCCATTGCTTCATCACATAATATGGTCGATTGGAACCCTCTACTGAAGCTTGAAGACACAGAACCGAAAAATTTATTCACAGTCATCATGACACATCGAGTTGGGAATCTTTTCTGATACTCGCCTACCATCAAAATTCTTCGAAAACCTCCTAGGATTAGTAAAAAGTTCAATTCTAGTTATTTCAAGATATGAAATGAAATAGTGTCAAAAATGATGGTGTTATTTCACAATTCTTCTAAACAATGAGGTTCCTTAGGTAATAGAAAGTAAAAAGTTTCTTCTTGAATATTTTTATATCAGTCAATCCCTGCATATCACGTGGTAGGCTGTTGTATATTTTTAATGTTATATATTCTATCTGTTTTGTGTGGTTGACAGGTTACATCTGGGTTGGTTGTAGGATAAACTTCTTTTACTGCAGCATTCTTTCACATTTTTTTGTTTATCATATATAGGTGTTGATTTTTATGCATAAAGAGTAAGCACTCCTGCATAAACATAGCGTACAAAGTTAAAATGCCATTTCTATTGAAGTGCCCCCTTCAGGACTCATTATATTTCATCCCACACAGGATCCTGATTGCTCTCTTTTGTAGAACGAATAGAAATAACATATTCGCTGAGCCATAAAACATTAAACCATATCTTAGTTGGATTCAATGGTGTACACTGTTTTCAGTAACCTGGTATTTTTACACTTTGAAATCACTCGGAAGGCATACAATGACTGGCTAAGTTTTTCTCCTAATTTTTCTATTTGTGTTTTCCAGTTTAGCTCTTCATCAATGTGGACACCCAAAAATCTGGAGGATTTGGAAATTTGATACTTGTTCTGATGGAGAATAATTTGATTTGGGTTTTCTCTTCCAGCATTAGTGGGTTGAAAAAATAATGGTGGTTTTATCATCATTCATTATAAATTATTTTTTGTTAACCATTCTTTAGTTGAAGTCATCCTGTTATGAGATTCTTCAATTCAGGTCATAGTGTCTCAACTATCAAGATGTTCATGTCATCTGCATAATTCACCCTTGTCATTTTTTGGTTTTTCTTCTTGCTCATTAATACTCAGATCATTTATGTACATACAGAACAATATGGGTCCTACTATACTACCTTTAGGGATTCCTATTTTAATTTGTTGTATGTCTGATCTTACCGCCTGCCCATGCAAGTGTATGTCAACCAATTGTGATCTTCCATCAAGATATGACTTCATCCATTCCAGTACTGGTCCATCTATTCCATACCTCCTCATCTTGGCCACCAAAATCTTGCTATCCAGACAATTATACGCCTTCGAAAGATCAAGAAACAAACCCATTGCCAAGTTTCTTTCTTCAAATGCCTCAGTGACTTGAATAAATAAATAAATGAACGCTTCACCAGCGCGCAATTTGCTGCTTGTAACCTTTGCTCTATCTGACCTAAATATGTTAAACAATTTTACTGATAGTTCAGCATCTGAAAACTGTTCGGACATTTAGCTCTCTACAAAAATTAATATGTCATATTGCAAAAAAGAATAAATTGCTAGAGGGTCCGAGGTTCTTAGAGCCGGTACAATGTTGGATTTAGGCCTAAGAAAATTGTTTAAGGGATTTGTGACATCTCTGCTTGACTGGTACACAACTTTATGTCAAGGTGTATATGAGTTCAGACGACCTTACACCTTTCCTTTAATCTAATTCTCCTACTTGAATGTCCATGAAAACTGTTTATGGTAACGAATGATGCCACATTTCAGAATCAGTGAAAACATGATCAAGACAAAAGTAGCTGAATGATGAAATACAATTATTAGTTCTTTAATTAGCATATCGAAGGTATCAAAATAACTATGTTGTTGCTGTTTTTTTTTTTATCTACAGAAGGCATTTGATGCAGTTGATTGTAAGCACATAGTGAATAGGTTGGAGACAATGGGTTTTCGAGGTGTGACCCAAAAGGTGTGGCGCAGGGGTCAGTTTTGGGTTCTCTGGAATATTTGATATATGTTCACAGCTTAAAATTTTTAAAAAACTTGTCAAAAATATTTTATGTTTGCATACAATACAATACTGGTACTTTCATCGCATGACTTGAAGCTACTTGAATATTATCTCAACTGTGATTTTGAACTGTACTACAAATGGTTGTGCTACAACAAATTAAGTATTAATATGGATAAAACTGTATACTGGGTGAGTCGGGAGGAACGGACCAAACTTCAGGTGTGTATTCTATAGCTCTAAATAATATAAAAAAACTCATATGTTGTTATCCGATTTTCATTTGTTCTCAAACTACAGAGTCATTATAAAAAACAACATTTTCTATATTAAAATAGTTTCATTTATAGCATTATTTTAATAAATGCACGAAAATCCCGCCATCAACCTCGAAACACATTCGTCTGCGAAGGTGTCTCGATGCTTTTTCTGATTGATTCGTGATTTTCTTTAAAAAGAAATGCCGTATTTCTAATGCGTTGAATTAGAGCATCCCGAGTGTCAACTTTAACTTAGTATACCTCGTTCTTGAAGTAGCCCCACAAACAATAGTTCAATTGTGTGAGGTTTGGAGATCTTGGAGGTCAACTAATACGACCACAGCGACCAATCCATAGTCCGAGAAACTCTTGATCTGAATATTGGTTGACCTTATTTGAATATTCTAATTACCCTATAGTTTGAAAACAAATGAGAATCGGATAACAACATGGAATTATTTCGACCTGCAAAATACACACCTGAAGTTTGGTTCGTTCCTCCCGACTCACCCTGTATATGTTGAATTTATATGAAAACTGTTTCTGATATCAAATGTTGCTACCAGCGTACCATTTTCAAAATCAGTGAAAACATTAACAAGACAAGCTGAATGATGAGTTATTTTGTAAGGTCTTTAATTAGCATAACGAAGATAGTTAAGGAAATTTGTTGCAGGGCACAAGTTTCTGGTGATGAAGAAAATTGTGAAACCGACATGGTCAAAAAAGAAGATGTCGAAATTGCTGAACAATTCATCGATGGGAATCAAGTTTATGACAGAGACGAATTCATATTGAAAGTTGAAGATAACCGCAGTGGCCTTGATGAAATTGATGAGAAAAATGGTTATTTCTTTATCTCAGACGAAAATCCTATAACAAATGAAGTAAATTCAAAGCAACATAAGTGCGATGTTGCCAGTTTTCCTTTGAGAACAAATACAATCTCGAAAAACATATTAACTCCGTTCATTCAAATTCGAAGAGATATGAATGTCACTTGTGTGATTTTGCATCAAAACAGAAGATTCATCTGAAAAGACACATAAATTCAGTTCATTTAAATTTGAGGGAACACAAGTGTCACTTATGTGATTTTGCTGCTAATCAGAAGATACATCTGAAAAACCACATAGATTCAGTTCATTTGAACATAAAACGACACAAGTGTCACCTTTGTGATTTTGCTGCTAATCGCAAGATATGTCTGAAAAACCACATAGATGCAGTTCATTTAAACTTAAAACAACACAAGTGCCACCTATGTGATTTTGCTACTAATGAGAAGAAATATCTGAGAAACCACATAGATGTTGTTCATTTCAACATAAAACGACACAAGTGTCATTTGTGTGAATATGCTTCAAATATAAAAAATCATCTCAAAGCACATATCGATTCAGTTCATTTCAACCTGAAGCAGCATAAGTGTCATTTGTGTGATTTTGCTACTAATCAGAAGATATATCTCAAAAACCACACAGATGCAGTTCATTTAAACATTAAACAACACAAGTGTCACTTGTGTGAATATGCTTCAAATAGAAAGGACAGTCTCAAAGCACATATCAATTCAGTTCATTTGAATTTAAAACTAAACAAGTGTGACTGTAACTATGCTTGCAATGACAAGAGAAATCTCAGAGTACATATCGGCTCAGTTCATTCGAGCCTGAAAAGACACAAGTGCCATTTGTGTAATTTTGCTTCGAAATATAAATCTTGCCTTAGAAAACATATGAAGTCGTTTCATTCAAATTCAGATCAACTCTGATGATGTTCATTTGAATTTACTACAAAATGTAAAACTGATTTTTAAAATTCACATACAACATTCTCATTTTTTCTGTAATTATAATTAATTTCACTTTATTTTTGTGATTATTGATAATGGTGTATTTGTTGAAACGTTATTTGGACTGTTTCCATTATCTATGTGGTTGGTTCTTACCCACGTTTCGGCAAGCATTGGTCTGCCTTCTACAGGGTTGTTGGTCCTGGGAAGGACCGGTTCTTGCCAAAACTTGTTCTGTCTGGACTTGTGCGCTCCATACTTTTTCAATTTCACAGTTACAGTGTGGGGATTCGAACGCGAGTTATCCGAGGTGCAATTTCCGAAATTCCCCTACCACAAAAAGTATAATTTATATAAAACTTAAATTGTATAATAATACCCTGCTTTGGCAGACTAGTGGTTAGAGAGAGTAGAATTTCGAAATTGCAAATCGGATAACTCGCGTTCGAATCACCACACTGTAATTGCGAAATTGAAAAAACACACAAGTCCAGACAGAACAAGTTTGGCAAGAACTGGTCCTTCACTTTTGCGACACAAATTTAAAAGCAACGATTTATAGTTTTCCATTAAATGTTGATGTTTACAAAAAATAAATAGTGTGTGGTTTTAATTGCGTATTCTCCTCTTCCCATATATGTGTTTATAATGAAAATTTACAGTTGAAGTTCTTGAGAAACAGGATCGAAGATTCCAAGAAAGACTGTGTTCAGCAGAAAGAGCAGTTGCAAATCTGATCACTGATCCTGAAGTGATCAGATAGCGAATTCCTGAATAGTCAGAACAGTGAAATTTGTATCAACATAACTTGACTGTATTATATATACAGTGAAACCTCTCTTGGCGGACACTTCCCATAAACGGACGCTCCCCACAAACGGACAATTTCTCTGGGACCGAGAAATTCGGGACAATTTTCTTGTTATACGAAATTCTCATGAGCGGACACCTCTATCGGACGGACACGGACACTATAATTTTCCCAGCGGTGCCGAAAAACCTCCAAGTAACGGACGCGGAATTCTGGAGAGCGGCCAAAAATCAATATGTAGATACCCACTAGAGTCCTCTATGGTACCCACTTGAGGAGATCAACCTCACCCAACCGCGTAAACCCAAGGCATAATCAAAAATGTGAAATTTTTCTACCGAGACTCGATTCTGAAACATGTTCTATCAAAAATGGATAGTGCTTCATCAGCTTCAGAATTATCCAAATCAATAAATATTCTGGAAGCACTGTACTTCATTGAAAGAGCTTGGGATAAAGTTTCCCAGCGAACTATCCAAAATCGTTTTACTAAAGCAGGATTAAAAAAAAATGGATCTTCTTCGAATATCTCTGAGGAGGCATATGACGAAGAGGACTCCGTACCCTTGTCAGTACTAGCTACTTTCTTCAAAATCTGTAAAGCAGTGTGCAAACACAGTGGATGATGCAGAATTTGTTAATTTGGACGAAGAAATTACCACTGAAGATTATTCCAATTTTGTCAATGAAAATGAAGAGAAAGAAGAAATGATGACGAAGAGCAATTGAACAGGAGAGCGACATTGAGGTAGCATTATTTCTGAAAGCACCAATAATAAATCTAATACCGAAGCACTTAAATTGATTAGCGAATTGAATGAAAATATTGCCCAAGAAGATTTCGTGGCTTTTCGACTGGTTAAAAATCTGGAGACCCACTTTCAAACACGTCTACTCACTGAAAGAGAAAAAAAATGACACTACCTAGATACTGATTTTTTCTGAATACAATTTCTAATGTTAACTATTTCTGTAACAGCTTCATATTTGCAAATCAATTTTTTTTATAAATTTATACATATATTTCATCAAATATTTCGTTTCATTCTCTTTGTATTTATTTTGAACCTTCCCACAAGCGTACACCCCACCACGTCCGGACAAAGAAGCTGGAACCAACGGTGTCCGCTCTTGGGAGATTTCACTGTATATATATACAGGGTGTACCAAGTTCGACGGCCTATTAGGCGTTTCTGGAGAACTAGACTTATTTGGAATCTGAAAATTGGGATTATGATATTGTTCGACATAATCTACCGAGCTAAAATATTCTTGGAGCTTGATCACTTCCAGTTATACAGGGAGCGAAAAAAAAATTTTCAAAATTTTATTTTCTGTTTTTTTCTTCTTGAATTTGATAGAGTATGCAATTCTGAATACATTTGTACTCGAATCGTTGCATTCGTCGAAATACTTTCAAAAATATCGAGAAAAAATCTGAAGAAAAAGAGAGAAAAGGGTATTCGGTATTATGTTTGTTATTCCTAATCTACATATCTTAAGCACAAACCGTTTTCACATTTTTGAAGTCAAAGACTGTGGAAATATTGTACATTTTTAAAATTTTGAAAAACTCATCACAGGGTGTTCCAAATGTTGGGTCAAAAATTGGGATCAAGATTGGCCCATAACTTTCGTTTTTCAAATTAGAACCCTATTTTTTCATGAATGCGTTGGATTGTATGAAGAAAAATGATGATAGTGTTCTGACATGTTAATGCTCCTAAAATTGATAATTCTTGAGTTATTTAGGATTTCTGAATTTATGTGGTACGTAGCGTCAAATTCATTTAATCTGTTTCATTTCAACTATGACCTGGGTCATAGAAGATGAATTATTCCACTAATGATATACACTTGAATACATCCGTACTGAAATCGTTGCATTCGTCAAAATACTTTCCGAATATAAAAAAAAAACTGAACAAAAAAAGTAGATAAGAGTATTCGGTATAATGTTTACTTTTTCTAATCTAGATATCTTGACCACAAACCGTTTTCACGTTTTTGTAGTCGAAGACAATGAAAATATTTTACATATTTAGAATTTTGAAAAACTCGTCACAGGGTGTTCTAAATGATCGGCCAAAATTGGGATCAAGATTGGCCCATAACTTTCGTTTTACAAATAAGAACCCTATTTTTTTATGATTGCATTGGATTCTGCGAAGAAAGATGATAATAATGTTCTATCATGTTGATACTTCTAAAATTAATATTTCTTGAGTTATTTAGTATTTTCTGATTCCATGTCGTACATTGCGTCAAATTCTGTTCCATAACAACAATGATGAAATGAATTGAACAAAAAGGTGTGTCACTAGTGAGTTATTGAAATAATTCATCTTCTATGACCAAGGTCATAGTTGATATGAAACAGATTTAATGAATTTGACACTACATACGACATAAAATCAGAAAATCCCTAAATAACTTAAGAATTATCAATTTTAGGAGCATGAATATGTTGGAACATTATCATCATTTTTCTTTGTACAATCCAACGCAATCATAAAAAATAGGGTTCTAATTTAGAAAAACGAAAGTTATGGGCCAATCTTGATCCCAATTTTTGACCCAATATTTGGAACACCGTGTGATGAGTTTTTCGAAATTCTAGAGATGTACAATATTCCCACATTCTTCGACTTCAGTAATGTGAAAACGGTTCATGCTTAAGATATCTAGATTAGGAATAACAAACATATACCGAATACTCTTTTCTCTCTTTTTTCAGGTTTTTCTCGATATTTTTGAAAGTATTTCGGCGAATGCAACGATTTG
This sequence comes from Hippodamia convergens, assembly GCA_038502775.1. Classification (NCBI taxonomy): domain Eukaryota; kingdom Metazoa; phylum Arthropoda; class Insecta; order Coleoptera; family Coccinellidae; genus Hippodamia; species Hippodamia convergens. Next base: position 9,341,156 of record CM076612.1, on the reverse strand, counting down.
AGTACGAATGTATTCAGAATTGCATCCTCTATCAAATTCAAAAAGAAAAAAACAGAAAAATAAAAATTTTGAAATTTTTTTTTTCTCTCCCTGTATAACTAAAAGTGGTCAGGCTCCAAGAATATTTTAGCTCGATAGATAATTTCAAACAATATCATAATCCCAATTTTCAGATTTCAAATAAGTCTAGTTCTCCAGAAACTCCTAATAGGCCCGTCGAACTTGGTACACCCTGTATATAATCTGTTCTCATTTTACCTTTCGGTGTTAATATTTAAATTTTGAGAACGGCTAGTAACCAGACTAATTGGCGATTCCAACTACCGTTGAGGGCGCTGCGAGTAGTAAAACAGTTCGTTATTCCGCCACCAGCCTGGGTGGCGCTAGGCGATTTGTTTTTAAATTTTCGAATGACACTGGATATTTCAATAATTTAATTAATTTGTGAAGGAAATGATTGGATTTTTATTTATTGGAGTGATTTAAAGACTTTTTGAAGTGGTGGTGTGTGTTTATGGACATTGAGTGAAGTGAATTGTGAATAGTTGTTTTTCTCATGGCCAGTTGTGTGTTGCGTGTTCACAAAGTCGGCAAACCTTCTGCTCTTATTATTCTTGCATCGGGAAAGAAAGGTACTACAATGAGACATTTTTCAAATAATAATAAGGTACCGCTTAAATAAAGTGAAGTCTTTTCGTGTAAAATAACAATGTACATACCTAACTGGATGTTTATGTTATTATTTATCTATGCTTATGTCAACACGGAACATCAAAAATATGTTAGACATATTGACCTATTATACTATATATATATAATAGGTCAATGTTTAGGGCACTGTCAAACACATAACAGAACCAAGTTATTTTTAAACTTTTGAAGTTAACGATCTATCTGAACGTTTGGATTTGTGTTGATTAGAATTTTTATTCTGAAGGTTGAAGATAATTCTTTCAAAGTTCTGTTAAGAACTATTAATAATAATGCCGGATAGGTGTGCTGCATATAACGCACTGCCAGATATAAAAAAAGAAACCAATTTGAAATTTCATGCGTAAGTATAGGAACGCATTCTCTTTTTATATTTCGATTAGTAGCCTCATGAATTTATTGAAATTGCAAGGTTCCCAAAACTCGAGAGCTTGAGGAAAAAATGGATTGATGCTGTAGGAAGGGCTGATTTCGAAACCTTCTATGTGAATCCCAATGGGACTGTAATTCTCAAAAAAGATGATTGATTCCTTCTTGTTTTGCTTCATATTTCCTACAACATCTGAGAGGAAGGAAAGAAAGAAAAAATAATTTCAACATCTGCAGATGGTGGGACAGGTTCATATTTATAGAATTTGTGGAACTTCTTTGTGATAAATTCAGTAGTAATTTGCAGATTAATTATAATGAACAATGTGGTATCATTCAGTTGCTTGTTAATTTTTTTTTTGCAGTAGTTCCGTTTTTTGGAAAACCCCAAGTTTTTCATGGAATAAAGGAGAAAAGAATCGCTCTGTCTCTCACAGTAGACATACAACCTAATTCACACGAGAGATTCAGGATGTGCAGCCCAGGTAGAAGAAACCAATATCAGGAAAAGGTGAATGAGAAATTTTGCCTTCATACTAGATAACAAAAATTTTATAAAAGAATCATTGCCTTACATAATTTTTCTCCAACTTCCTTTCTTTCCTTCTTTAGAAAAGATCAGTTCCTGTGTATGTAGGGAGATTTTGTAGAAGTTGACCTATATGACACATATCTGAAAAGTATGTTGAAGTTATCTCTAACTTTCTTATGACATTTTCATTGCCTATTATGAATCTCCAGGGAATAGGACAGCTGAACCATCCCTTGACGGATAACATTGAGCACCATTAGAGAAGAGGACCAGAGGCAAGAGAGATCAATCCAATTTTTCATATACATACTGGACGAGAGGAGGTTCTTCTTAGTGGTGAGTGTGAAAGCAGACTGCGAAAAAAGTTTTTACACATTAACATTGAATTTCGAGAATCTTGGAGAAGTCTTACTGTTTTTTTTTTTTTCAACAGATGCTTATGACAAGAAGAGATGTCCTCCATTGTTGGAATGTAGCAGCTCATTAGTCTGGACAGACACAACATTTCTACTGCGGTCTAGGTTTTTTTTTGCTGAGTTTTTTTTCCTATCTTTTATTTATAATATTTATAGTACCTCAAACCTCAGTTAACACTTTTTCTAACACATGCTACATTCTGTATTCTTAGGATTATTGTGTTGTATTATTTTGTGTATTATTATATATATCAAAAGAATGAATATATGTATATTAAAGCGTTTTTCTTTTTATCAAGTGATTTATTTTCTAAAATGTGTTATTTATTATAATGTGTATATGTAGATATATCTCATCGAATAAAGGAAGGATAAAACCTCATATTTATTTTTCTAAATTCTATGAAATTAATTTTATGGAATAGTTCAATCCCACCGAGGTAGTTGATCTAAAATTTAAAGATTCAATTACTAATTGCACAAATATTGACCATGATTAATGATCTCAGCCCTGGAATTTCAAAACCTTCTAATAATATCCAAATGATCAAATTCAATCAATAAAACATGCTGACCAAAGTTGAGGGGGTCGG